>LTAE01001610.1:0-52866 GCA_001647135.1 Pontederia paniculata | reverse complement strand
CCCATTCCCCCCCCCCCCCCCCCCACCTCTTGGTGCCATCTAGATCCTTCATTGTTAATGGAATAGACGTCATACTAAGAAATTTATACATAGTTTTGACATGTGCTATTCTATGGGTATCTAAAACCTAAAACCACCCACCATCGTAGGGAGGCACAAGCAAATGAATATCCATAATATGAGTAATCATATCTTTCCTAGAAAATTTTTATAATACTGTAAGATTCTGTTGCTAGTTAGAGATGAGAGTTTTCATAGTAGAGTCAATCAAAGCATTCATATTAATATATGTAGGCATCAATAGGGGTACATAAGAAAGCCATGGATCATATAGTATTTTAGCTCTGTTTTCATTACCGATTAGAAGCTTCCTGCCCTGTTGGATTTCCTTAATATCATTAGTGATTAACTTCCAGCTCCATGCCACCTATTTTACCAAATGAGTGTAGGACTAAGGGTGAGATACACCATATTTTTGTGTGACCAATGAGTCTAGAGGTCCTGATCCCCATTTAAAACAACAAAGATTATTTTTAGGAATTAAATGTTCTTATATAATATATATATTCCTTACACTTAAACTCCCCTTGAGATCTATGCCTTCGGATGGTACTCTAGTTTATTAAGTGTGCACCTAATTTTGTTCCATTAGTAGACCAAAAGAACCACCAAGATTGTTTCTTTAATGTTTCAGTGACCCTATTTGATATTATGTGATGCCTAAGATATAGTTAAAAAAATATATTTAAAACTAATTTAATTAGAATTGCCTTCCCTGCTTGGTTAAAAACCTTGACTTTTTGGCCTGGTAGTTAACCTTATTATTTATAAAACATTGGTCTTTGCACCTAAGATATTATGAGCAATAGACACCCCCAAGTATTTGAAAGGATTAACTCTCACATTCATTTCTATAGCATTTCTAATGTTCCTCTTCCTACTTGGACTAAATTTTGAAGGAAAAAATATGTAGAAATTTTGGTAGTTGATTTTTTTATATGTAAGGGTACTATACAATCTAAACAATTTCTTCAGTCTTTTGTAGTTTTTCAATGTGACTACTATACATATAACCGTACATATGCATATAGTAAGTGACTCAAAGTAAAATATTTTAATATGAAAAGTCTAGTTTGTCCTGCCGCTACCATCTAGTTTATAAGAGAAGTGAAAACTTGGGAAAGTATTAAAAAGAGATAAGGGGAAAAGGGGTCCCCCTGCATACACTCTATCGAAAGCTTTTTCCATGTCTATTTTGATCATGATGTATTTTGTCTACCATATTTCATAGAACATAAAATTTCTTGTGCACTTAAAATATTATCTTGAATAGATCTGTTTGTAATGAAAGTTGACTAATAATTATTAATAATGCGTGTATGTGTGGGTTTAACATGTCTACCAAAATTTTTGCAAGTAGACGATACAAAACATTACATAATGAATTGGCTTGTAGTTAGTGACAAACTTTGGGTGATTCTACTTAAGTATAAAGACTAGTTAAGTGCTGCCCCGTCCATGAGGCATATTGCCAATCTCAAAAAATCTAGTTATAGCATGAGAGATCCTAGGTCCTACAACCTCCCAGTACTTAAAATTCTATAGTGAAGTCATGAGGTCCAAGGACTTTGCTAGGAGACATGCTCTAGAGAGTATTTTTTTTATTTCTTTCATGGTCATCAGAGAAGTGAGGTGCCTATGCCAGGAGATATGCATAAAAGGAAGGGGTGACTAGGATTCAATACTTATGGGGTTTTAAGTCTCAGGTTCCCATAGCTTGGTATAATGTTCTACAAAATCTTTTTTGATTGTATGAAATCCCATAGAAATTTTCAATGAAAACTATGTGGTTTTTCTTTTGTCTGATCATGGTGCTTAGATGATAAAGGATATATTTTTATCTTCATTTTAAATTAGTTAATCTTTGATTTGCTCCACCATTTGATACTAATTAGTCTAAATAAGGAGACATGGTGATTGTATAGTGTTTTGAGTTTAACTAGCTCAATTGTTGTTATTCCTTGCATTCCATCCTTATCTCTAGTTTAAATATCTCTTGCTTGACAAGTTGAGCAATATTCTTTAACTTTCCTAAGCTTTTATACTTCTATTGTTCCGTTTTATCCTTTATTAACCTCAATGCATCCTGAATTTGAGAGTTTGGTTTGCCTATGGAACTCTTGTTCCATTCTCTTTTCACAATATCTCTGGTTTCTTGGTATTCAAACAAAAAGTGTTCATGGTCATGACTTGTGTTTAGTGTGATTAGTATCCAGCAAGAGTGGGACATGATGTGATGCACATCTTGCTAAAGTTTTTGGGTTAAGGTTTGGATATTTGATAATTTATTGTTGTTAAGTAAGACCCTATCCAGGCGATATAAGATTCTCTCTAAGCCAATACCATTATTGCACCATGTAAAATTAAGACCCGATGATAGTATATCTATCAATCCCTGAGTTGTAATTAGGCTAGTTAGTCCCTTGATTGATTTTGTCAATTTAAAAGTTTTTCCCCTTTTTTGTCCTCTGGTTGCAAAATATAGTTAAAATCCTCTGTGAGGGCCCATCGTATATAGTCAAACTTTGAAGAATTTAGGCTATGCCAAAGTTGATTTCTCAATGTAGGTTGGGTACTAGCATATACACAAGATATAACTGAGGAGAAACCATCTAATGTTACAACAACATGTAAAACTAGGGGAGACAATTGGATATATGATACCTACAAGGAAGCATTTTGCCAAGCAAGGATTATTCCTCCAACCACTCTAGTCCTAGCATAGTAAATCACTTTCCATTGACT
Source organism: Pontederia paniculata (assembly GCA_001647135.1). Taxonomy (NCBI): domain Eukaryota; kingdom Viridiplantae; phylum Streptophyta; class Magnoliopsida; order Commelinales; family Pontederiaceae; genus Pontederia; species Pontederia paniculata. The sequence goes on along the minus strand of LTAE01001610.1, from coordinate 50,061 downwards.
CTCTAGCCGCTTGATGACTTGTTTTGATCTATCTTGATCAGCATGCACTTCTACTAATATCACTAGGTCCGGAGAATGAGCTTTTATAAGATATTGCAGACGATCTCGCACCTTGCTGTGATAGACACCTCTAAGGTTTCATGATATTATTTTTATATGGAGAGGGATTCATATGAAGTCACCCTATTATGGAGATTTATCTCCAAGGAGTTCCATTGCACATCAAGAGCTAGGTTAGGTGACTTGGTCATGGCCGAAGAGCTCTTACCTTTATGTTGTTCTTCTTTCCTACTTTGGTATTAAGATTTGATGATGGAGGTCGAGAATCTTCTTCTTTCTTTGCGAATCCGCTTCGGCTCCAGCTAGTAAGGAGAAGATCTGCATTAGTTTGTTCATCCTCTGATTCCTGTTCAAAATCAGATCCGAGCACTTGCGGCTTGTTGAAATGCTCCTTCACCAGATCTATTATGGGTGAGTGTCCTTGTTCCTACTGTGAGATCAACTCCACTCTTGGTTGTTCTAGAGGGTGAGGAGTGATATGTGACTCATTCACCTGTTGATATGAGTGAGAGGTGTTGGTTTTTGCCTAAAAGAGGAGATGGTATATTTGACGCCCCACGTGAGGGGGCGTCGCCTGACGTAGTATTTACTAGGGGCTATATGATGATGATGATACATATATGGATGTCCTGATCCGACAATGCATTGAGGGAGACATGGTTCGCTTGCTTCTGAGGTGGGTCAAGGTTCGCCTGATTTTGAGGAGAGCCACATGCTTCGTCAGTGGCGTCTGAGCCTTTAGGAGTAATGGGTGAATCCGGCTAATATCATGGGGATGACCTCTAATTGATCTCCGGTGTGTGAGAAACGCACCAGATCCTTCTTCCATGCAGTAATACTTGGAGTGAAATCAGAGGCAAATATAGCAAAAATAATAAAAAATGGAAAGTCTCGTAGTGAAAATTTTCACGATTGTGGCTGCAAGTAGTGCAATTTCAACATTTTTCATGGGGCATGAAATTGATGACAAAACGTTTAGTAATGAGACACATTACTCATGACCATGCGGAGCGAAATCACAGACAATGAAATCCTTTTCACGACCATGAGCGCGTCGAAGTCCTGGAAGAAAATTTTCGCCACGGGCTGTGAACGCATGATCACGACTGTGAGTGAATGGACAATGGAAGATACCTACATTCGACCACAGCCGTGACAGATAACTCAACTGCCGTGATATCTTTACGATGTTGAAGACTACGTTCGATCGCGACCATGAATCCAATTTCATGGGTCATGAAGTACTTGAAGATTGAATACTAACTCTCGGTCACGACCATGAACTCCGTTTTACGGCCCATGATATTACCTTAAGAACAACGAAATCTCACGGTCATGGCCATGATAATTCATGGGATAAATTGAAGAAATGATTTTTGACTCCATTTGAACTTATCTTTTGGAGATTTCAACCATTGATTGAACCTTATCTTCTCCAAATCGAGTATTTTCATCCAAGGGCTCCCTTTACTCACTAGAAAACTATAAATAACCCTAAAAACCTTATCCCGGGGTGTGCTTCAAGCCTGGAAGTGCCTACATGCTGGAGAAGAAGACAAAGTGTTGTAGTCAAATTTCGTGAAGAAGGCAATCGTTGCGAAGGTGTTGACTTTCTATATTATTGTTGTATATATTCTTTATCTTATATTTTTGAAGGATGAACTCCCATGTTTGAATTAGTTTTATTCTTTGGAGATTTTTAATTCAGAGAAACTCAATGAACCCTTGTTATAATTAATTTTAGTTCTTCAATTTCTTATGTGTGTGCATGTTAATCTTAATGATTTTCATGATTTCTCTAAAGTTGTAAATTTTGTTAGCATCTTGGATAGGAATAGCAAATTCATAATTTCCTTTTGATTTTTGAATTGATCTTTGAAGTTTCAATTCTAGACATTGCATACCATACCTAGGTAGCATCATGAAGAGGAATACCTTTGATGTGAGATCTATGAGATTGACATCTTGGAGAGGAGTAATCTATAGTCTAGGGGATACATTTTATCACATTTCAATCCTCTATTAGGTTGGACTAGCATCCTAAAGAGGAACAGTCAAGTCTCTTAAGATTGCGGTAGTTGGTTCATTCTGGATAGAAAATCAAACCTTAGATAGATCCTAATCCTTATAAAATCGATAAAATTGAATTTTGGTTAAACATTGTGGTAAAATCAAGTTAATCTTTACTTATCTTCATTCATCCTGGCAGCTTGATGTCATCATAAATCTGAATTTATCTTGATCATATCTTTAACCTTATCTTTTTAGTTTATCATGTATCTTTGAGAAAAATTGTTTTATCAAACTCATGTAACCAAGATAAGTATATAATTCTTGTGGGAACGATACTCGACTCATCTTTAGCTATTACTTCATATGACTAGTGCACTTGCTAGCAATTATTTTAGGTCATATCAACAAGCATATGTTTTTGAAACCATTTTTTAGGACAAAAATAATGCATCACTCACGCTGAGGTGCGAAAGCATGGGGAGCGATTTCCAGTCCGAATCCGGCACCGGCAACCACTCAGCTTTATCCTTTGTCCCCAAAGCATTTGATTGTCGAGACATACATGAGGAGATGAAGTGCATGTCTAGTACATTTATCATATGAGACTCACTAGAAGAAACAATTATTGTTTGGAGTTTGAATCTACAAACCCTATTTGATCAGCTTTGACATGTCCGTGTTAACTTAGACTCTCGCAAACTTGCAATGTTCCCTTTTATTGTGTGATTATCAACCTTTAGCGGCTCTCCAAAATCCCTAGCTATGCGCAAAATGGATTCATCATTACTAAGTTTAAAGATAGACAAGTGAATTAGATCCAAATTGGCATCAAAGTGTGTTGTTCTTCGAGTGGTAAAAAAGAACGGCTTGGTCTGGATATGTTCAACATCATTCCTTGAATTTTCCATGGTTCATCTGTAAGCACATGCAAAAGATCTTCTTCATTCTCAAAGGAAAATAGGACATAGGAGTTACTTAGCTTAATAGCATGCATTGGATCCTTTAAACCCCATGTGATCGAACCTGTTTGTGCAATAAATATGCAGATAAGAAATCTCCAAAGTATTAGCCCCGTCGGGCCCTTAGTTGTCTCTGCCTGAGGGATGAAGACTTCATCTACAGTGGCTTCTTGAATGTGTTTTAATTGCAATAGAGGTATACGAGGAGAAAAGTAGCCAACTAATTTGACAATATGCGCCCAAGTTGACTTTAGCTGAGGAATGGATGGGGTAGGTAGGATCAAGGAGGAGTTGTGAGGTAGGGTGAGGGTGATGTAGTAAAGGGAGGGCACAAATCTAAGGAAGGGATTGGTTGTGGCAAGGTGGAGGAAGAAGGGTTTAGTGAAGTTATGAAGAGGGATATGAAGGCTCGACACTTGTTTTCCATCGCTCGTACTAATGCTGGAGTTTTTCTCTTTGCAGGATCTTGCACTGATGTTTCTCCTTAGCATTTGAAGCTGAAGCCTGGGAAACTTTATGTGGAATCAATATATGCAGACAAATGGGTTTTAAAAGATTTTAAAGAATTCTATATGCATAACACAATTATTATTTTTTCTTTTGGATTTTAATGGGTGCTAACTTCTAATGGCTGACTAAAATTTCTTCTTCCTGTATGTTCCATTGTCTTAATTTTGGTATAAAAAGAAGAATTGAATGCATAATATAAATTCCCTCATCAAGTTTGACCATTCGTACATCTAAGCAACTAAATGGCGTCAATAGATACAATTGAACATAGATCAATATTAAAATATGATCATAACAGAATGAGAGAGGAAAGAGACATGATGTAATGTACTAAGAAGCATACCCTGCCACCTAGCAGAATGCCCTTTTTAAGCTATGAGCTCATTCTTTTGACTTTACTTTGACCAATTCACTAATTAACATAATAAACACATCATACAAAAGTTAATGCTTAAATCATAATCAGGACAGATGCCATGTGCAAGCCACTTATCACGAACATTATCATGCTACCTCTACACCATCATCATTTATTTAGATTATTTCTCTACTCGATAAAAAATAAGGGAGATAATTCTTCCATGAGCAATGAAGCTCGATATGTAAAGAAAATAAATAATAAGGGAAAGTTATATGTGAAAATAATATTAAGAACTACAATTTCATAATCAATTATTTCACTTTACCTTACCTTGCCTTCTTGACTACTCGTAGCTTACTTCTTTTCTAATAATAACTTAACCTTCTTTTAGATTTCATTCAATCACTACTTTACTTTCTTTGTCTTCAGTTATCATTGGTCCATCAATGATAAGAATATCAATTTCATCTCTTATCATGATGCACATAATCTTATGCGTGCAATATGTTCAAGCCCCATTAACATTTTTCTTTGGACACTTCTTTCTTTTCTATTTATCTCGTCTTATGTTATGTAAACATCACAATCATTAAAAATCCTTTTCCAAGTATGAAGGTCGTTGGCTTTGGTACCGATGCAATCAAGGCCAGCTAGATCTTGGGGGGTCTCTATATGACCCAATCAATCTTCATAAACAATGGTCCTTGAAGAAACTCTCAATTCCCGAAGGAACCCATAGCTCTCAAATGAATTGTCAATCGCCCCCGAAGGAACAAAACAATCATCAAGAGCCAACGTAATCATTCATGTAAAATTCAATCACATGCATGTAACCTAATTAAATTGGATATAATCCTCTCTGTAGATTATGACTCATACAATCGTTTATTAAACCATGAAGTAGAATAGAACAATAACTACAACACTATTGGAGGGGGTTGGTTCATATCTATCAACTTGGTAATCATTTGTTGAGAATTCTTCTGTGTAAAATAAATTACCTAAGTTAAAATTGTGCTAATAATAGATAAAAGAAATACCAAATTTACGTGAAAAAATCTCAGTTACAAAATTTCACTATATTAAGAATGGGTTACAAAGTCTTTCAAATTTTACTCAAATTTGAAATAACAACCAATATTAATAAATCAATAGATATTCTCTAAAAAAACTCCAAAATGATCAATAAGAACAATATCATCTAATTACAATAATTCTATGTTATCACAATATTAAAAATTCTTTGCAACTTCTTCTTGTATGATTATGTTTTTTTATTTCTTACTCTTTAAGAAGATTTTTTTTGTGTTTTCTTTTGCAAAACTCCTCTCTCTTTTTATCTTATCTCCACCAACAATAAATAGCATTTTCTCTTATGGTGATTCGTGACCAAATGCTTCAAAAGAAAAAGAACAATTTTTTTCAACAAGTTTTGACCACATACGAGAGAGAAATTATTTTTTTATATATCAATCAAAGATAAAGTTAAAAATTAACTTAAATTGACTAGTTATTTTAAAAACTAATTGTCCTAATAAATTTTTAATAGATCAAACACCTCAGTCCATCAAGAATGCACCCACAAGTAATTTTTACTATTCATATATTGTGAGTTGCCTTTGTGACTTTTTAAGAGTTGTTTTTAGTAGAAAAGGAAAGAGAAAACAAGAAACCCAAAAGAAAATTGTAACATCCAACCCCAACATATATTTTTATTAAATCAAGAATAAATAAATAATGATATTTATTAGTTTTATTATGATCAAATTTAAATAATAGAGTTTGAGTTATTTTAAAACTTAGAAAAGTCCTAGAATTCTTATAAATAGACCTCTAAGGGGGAGACCCTCATAATTTATTTTCTCTCCCACAAAATCCTAGCTATCAAGCAAGCCTCTCCCTCATCTTTGTTTTCTTCCCTCATTAAGTGTAGAGGAGAACGTGAAGGAGAACAACAACACGAATCCCAAAGGAACGAGAGGGAGGATAACTAGAACACAAGGAACAAACGAGGAAAAGCCCAAACATAAATATGTATGTAATTAGGAAGATCAAATATGAAATTAATCTTATATATAAGATAAATCATATGAAATGAAATTAGGATTTTCGATTTATGTCATGCTAGGTTTACCCTAGTATTATTGGGAGAACTTCCCTGCCTTGATCTCTGATTATTTCTAGTATGATCAGATTAACTTGTCTAAAATTAGGATTCTGAATGAAGAAAATATTAATATTATATTATTGAGATTTGAAAATGATTACTTTTCTTGTGATTGAGTTTTAGCCCTTAATTTCATAAGCTATTGGGTCCTAAGAAATTTTATATGGAATTATAGTTGTACTTATGAAATTTGAAGCTTCCAATAGATGTGCTATATTATGTCCAGATTCTGTAATCTATCTTAAAATGAGGTTTCATATAGATTTTACTTTTCAAAAATTATGTATAATATATGGATGGATAGCTATTGAAGTCTAGTTTCTGGAAAATCAAGAATTAATATAATCCGAGATGAATGTAGAGAGATATGATTGAAATACTAACCTAGTGTCATGTCGTCTCAAGAAGTAATCTGTCTGACTTGTCAAATTCGTAATAAATTGTAAAGATAAAATTAGGAAATGAAATTTATAGAATAATGATATGCATGAGTTACCTTGTATTGAAACTTGAAAATAAGTCTATAAAAAGTTATGTGTGATTTAATACTCAAATGTGAGAATCCTAAAAATGAAATTGATGGACAATATTTTAGAATTTCTTGAGAATGAATGGTGAATAGTAAGTTATTTAGATTTTATATGTAAGTCTCCTGGAAGTCTACTTTGAAGAAGAATTAGAAATTTTCTAAATGGATAGTTGTGGATTAAGTTATGAATTTTGTATTGACACTATGCCAAATCTATTCGGAAATGAAAATGGAAGTTTCATATGAGATGATTAAAATAACTTATAGTGGACAATATCATTTTTGTAAGGAAGTTAAAGTAGAGTGCAAATGAATTATTGTAAAAGTTTTGAATGAGACTCTAAGGCTATTTTTAGCCGTGAAGATCCATTTTTAGCCGTGACGAATTTTTACAGTTATTAATTATTTTTTTGGATGTTCCTCTCTATATATAATGATGATTTTATTAATTGAAGTATTGATGTATAAGGTGTAAAAATCTAAATTTTCATGATAAGGATTTAAAAAGAAGATTGTATGTGATTGAATTAATCCATGATATTATGATTTGGTATTCGGTGAATTGACCCCTAACCCTGGAGGAATTGGATTCCTTTAGGAATACCTGAAAATGATTCCTTTAGGTTCATTGGGGTTTCTTCGGTAATAATTATTTAATTGGGTCACTTTGCGGACAATGGTATAATGTTTTCTTCAGGCCTAGCTATCCATAATGGCACCGGGGCAAAAACCAATGATCTTCATGATTGTTAGTGGCTCACTAATGATTGATTGCTTTAATCTTATAATTTAGGACAATGCATAATCAAAAGAGTAAATGAATCCTAAGTAAAAGATGAAAATGGACTAAAATCTATTGACAACAAAAATTTGGGCATTGTACCAACAATGCAATTGAGGTTCTTGCAATTGAATAATAAAGAATATTGAAAAGATAGAAATAAAAAAATGAGAAGATTAATGTATAAAGTGAATGAAAATGAGAATTATGGATATTAATTTCAATTTCTTATCATGCCTTTTATATATGATTAATGATATATTTAGTTTACATATTGGGCTTCATCGCTCTTGGGAGAATTGTCTCCCTTGTTTTTTATCCTGCAGTCGATGAGCACAATTGATAGGTGATGAAACTAGTTATGCTAATATTCGTGAGTCTAAAGGCTTGCACATGCCAAGAGTCTAGTTTGAGTCATTTTAATTTTTATCAAGTTTATGAAACTATTGTCAAATATATCATTTCATTTGGAACTAGAGAATATTTTATTTTGACTGGACTTGTTTAATTGATTTTATTCTAAAAGTTATTGCTTCCACATTAAGTATTTAGTATGTTGACTAATGTTTGGCAAAGTTTAAGTCAAAAAATGATGTCATAGCGTCTTGAAGACTATATTTTGCCACGTGACAGGGTGTAGATTTAGAGGCGTTATAGTTAGGTATTAGAGCCTGATAGGAAATACTTTTTAGCTATCTCTAAGTTAATAAAGTCCATGTGCAAGCATCACGTATAGTCACCGTGCCATTAAATGAGCATAGGTCTAGTCCTAAGGAGGTTATCGATAGAGAAGTTAATGTTTGTATGGTATCCACTTGATGTAAAGCCAGATGGCTCTTAGGCGTGTGCCTAACCAAAGAGGATAAGCCCAAGCAAGTGCTCCTAGAGAACCATACTAAATTATGTAGTCTAACATAGATTAAAGATAGATAGATGATACTGCTGAATTCGAGGACGAATTTATTTTTAAGAAGATTATTATATAACATCCGACCCTAGCAAATATTTTTTAAAGTCAGGAATAAATAAATAATGGCATTTATTAGTTTTATTAGGATCATATTTAAAATTGAATTGGTTTAAAACTTAGAAATATCCTAGAATTCTTATAAATAGACCCCTAAGAAAGAGACCCTCATAACTTATTTTCTCTCCCACAAAACCCTAGCCGTCAAGCAGAGCCTTTCCCTCATCTTTCTTTTCTTCCCTCTCTAGGTGTAGAGGAGCACGTGAAGGAGAACAACAATGCGGATCTCAAAGGAATGAGAGGGAGGACAACTAGAACACAAGAAATAAACGAGGAAAATTCAAACACAAATAGGTATGTACTTAGGATGATCAAATATAGAATTAATCTTATATATAAGTTGATAAAGATGAGTCGTATGAAATGAAATTAGAATTTTGGATTTGTGTCATGCTAGATTTGCCTTAGGATCATTGGGAGAACTTTCATGCGTTGATCTTTAATTATTTCTAGTATTATTAGATTAACTTGTCTAAGATTAGGATTTTGAATGAATAAAATATTAATCCTATATTATTGAGATTTGAAAACGATTGTTTTCTCGTGATTGAGTTTCACCCCTGAAATGCATAAACTATTGGGTCCTGAGAAATTTTATATGGAATTATAGTTGACTTACGAAAGTTTGAAGCTTCCAATCGATGTACTATATTCTGCCCAGATTTTGTAATCTATCTTAAAATGAGATTTTAGATAGGTTTTACTTTTTCAAAAAAATATGTATAATATATGGATGGGTAGCTATTGAAGTCTAGTTTCTGAAAAATCAAGAATTAATGTAATTCGAGGTGTATGTAGAGAGATATGATTGAAATACTAACATAGTGTCATGCCATCTTGAGAATGTGTCTGACTTGTCAAATTCATCATAAATTGTAATGATCAAATTATGAAATAAAATTTATAGAATAATGATATTTATATGAGTTATCTTGTACTGAAACTTGGAAAGACCTGAAAAGAATAAATCTATAAGAAGTTATGTGTGATTTAATACTCAACTGTGAGAATCCTGAAAATGATATTGATGGACAATATTTTAGAATTTCTTGAGAATGAATGGTGAATAAATAAGTTATGTAGATTTTATATGTAAGTTCCCTAGAAGTCTACTTTAAAGAAAAATCAGAAAATTTCCAAATGGATGGCTATGGATTAAATTATGAACTTTGTATTGACACTATATCAAATTTGTTCAAAAATTAATATGGGAGTTTCATGTGAGATAATTAAACTATCTTATAATGGACAATATCATTCTTTAAAGAAGTTAAAATAGGGTGCAAAGGAATTATTGTAAAAGTTTTGGATGAGATTGTAAGAATATTTTTAGTCGTGAAGATCCATTTTTAGCCGTGACGAATTTTTATAGTTATTAATTATTTTTCATGGATGTTCCTCTTTATATATAATGATGATTTTATTAACTGAATGATTGATGTATGAGGCACAAAAATCTAAATTTTCATGATACGATTGAATTAATCCATGATATTATGATTTGATACTCGATGAATTGGCCCCGAACCGTGGGAGAATTGGATTCCTTCAGTAATACCTAAAAAATATTCCTTTAGGTTCAATGGGGTTCGTTTGGGAATAACTTTTTGATTGTGTCACTTTGAGGACAATGTTATAACGGATTCTTCAGGCCTAACTAGTCAAGGCCAAAATCAATGACCTTAATAATTGTTAGTGGGTCACTAGTGATTGATTGCTTTAATCGTATAACTTAAGACAATGCATAGTCGAAAGACTAAATGAGTCCTAAGTAAAATATGAAATTGGACTTGAACCTATTGACAGAGAATATTGGGCATTGTACCAATAATGCAATTGAGGTTCTTGCAATTGAATAATAAAAAATATTAAAAAAATAGAAATAGAAAAATGAGACTAATGGATAAAGTGAATGAAAATGACAAATATGAATATAGATTTCAGTTTCTTATCATGTCTTTTATATATGATTAATGCTATATATCCTTTACATATTAAGCTTCATCGCTCGTTGGAGAATTATTTCCCCTGCTTTTGATCCTGCAGCTGATGAATGCAATTGATAGGTGATGGTACTGCTAATTATGCTAATGTTCGTGAGTCTAAAGACTTGCACATGACAAGAGTATAGTTTGAGTCATTTTAGTTTTCTTAAGTTTATAAAACTATGTCAGGTATATCATTTCATTTGAAACTAGAGAATATTTTATTTTGACCAGATTTGTTTAATGAATTTTATTCTGAAAGTCTTTATTTCCACATTAAGTATTTAGTATGTTGACTAGTTTTTGGCAAAATTTAAGTCAAAGAATGATATCATAGCATCTTCAAGTTTATATTCTGTCACGTGGCGAAGTGTGAATTTGGAGGGTTAAAATGTGTGTACCCGCAGCTTAATTCACTTGGTCGACATGTCATATTCTGTGATGGGGCTGCTTGAACTCTCTAAATCGTTTGATAGTTGAGTGTCTAACAATATGCAAGAGACCGAACAAAACTATAATGGTGAAAGTGAAATGAAAGAGAGAGATTGTTGCTTATGAAAATTGAAAAGAAAAAGGAAGTTGAGTGTTGCATTTTTGTTAAGTCACTGATATCTGGGTTAATATGGAGAGGTTAGAAGAAAGCCTGTGATTGTAGACATTGAGTCATAGAACTAACCATTCTTTTACTGGAACTACAAGTTGATTTCTTTTATTTGCAGCTCTTGTGATAATATGGCTTAAGTTTTCTTAACATATGGAGAGGAATTTATTGATCATGCCTTGAATTTTAATTTAGAAATAAATTTATATAACCTACTGTAATATAGCCTTTCAGATAATTCAGGTGGTAAAGTCATCAATCCCATACGTGGTCCGATCAACGAGTTGGAAGGGGGAGGGGGATCATTCTCCTACGGGGGCTTGGAAGTGGAGCCTTCGAAACCTAAATGAGTTTAAAGTTTTTATTTTTTATTTTGTATGAGAAATCCTATATGTACTCCATAGAGGTGTTATTTTGTATATTGTATCAATCATTATTTTCTTTTAATTTTTTTTAAAAAACTCAACCGCAGCTCGAGGACGTAACATAGTTAAAGGTGAATCTCGTTAAATATTACGTCTTCTATGTGTTGTTCTCTTGTGCGCGCCTATTTCTCGTAACAAAAAAATTTTCTCATGACCAAAGTAATTTCTAAATAAACTATATTTAAAATTTATTGAAATGGAAGTGAAAATAACTAAATTCATATATTGTTGATTTTATGAAATACTTTTTTTTTCTGTTCAGAATCTAATCCCTTGCTAACATAAAATTTTGAACTCCTTTTTCACTTGGTTTTTCCTTTTAGCCCATCTTAATGGCAGTTCTCACAAAAAATCAATTTTTAGTTTACATATGTAGTTATGAAATATTTGAAATAATAATTCAAATATTATTATGTGTAGAATTTATTAAAGTCCAACAAGAAAAATAAATGCATTCTTACAAGTCTGAATCACCTTCATCCTAGAAGAGCATATTACATATTGTCTTATAAGCTCACGGTTGCTAGAAATTTTCTTTCTGAATCACCTTTTTTTTGGCATCACAAATGGTCGACAATCTACTGGAACTGTTGAGCTTGCCTATGACCAATTGGTCGACAAGCTGTTGATCTTAATCTGTGTCATCCATTCTGAAGCAGAAAGTGGACAATGAGATAATTTGATATTATCGATAACTCTATTCACATTCAGACAGTGTGCATCATGACAGCAGCTTCATTTGTCGTCCATAATTGACCATCGTTCCTCAGGATATAGTGATGTTATCTATGAGTTACACCAGATTTAGTTGTGGATTGTAATATTACAAAACATCAAATGATGTGATCTTAGTCCCAGTTACTTAGGAATCTTGATGAAGATAACAGAACCAACTTTAATTGAAAACTCATACTGTGCACTCATGGCATATCTCTTTCCTTCTCCTTTCTCATATTACCATGGCCACAGCAGATGAAGCGAGTCCACATCGTCAAATGTCAATTGGCTAAGGACATCCAAGTAGTTCGTGTCAAAGGTTAGGGGCGCTCCTTGTATCGGAAGGAAGTCCTGCTGATCGCCGGCGGTGTCTGTGTCCAGTGCGTCGTAATTTGTCGCCATGCCCATGGATTCCAGTGTCGCGAGATCGGGGAAGTATGCCTGGTCCAGGTCCGGCATGGGGCGTGCGTGATCGCCGGCCGCCGATATGCTTGGTTCGTTGTAATTTGTCATCTCCCTTGATTCCAGTTCCACGAGACCCGACAGAATTGGTCGCTCCGGCGAGGAGTAGGCGAGTGTGGCGCTTGTTAGATCGCGGTAGTTCATCACCAAGGATTCGAGAGTCCCGAGTTCCGGCAAAGTCGGCTGTTCAATTGAGGAGCAAGTTTCCTGACAGCTGACTTCTGTGATGGTGCTTGAGGTTGATACGGCATGCTTCTGCACTCCAATTGCACTCTCATGGACCTGTGATGCAAATGGGAGGAACTGCGGCTCAGCTTTCGGAGCGGCCGTTGCCGCGGCCGCCGCCGCCGCAGCCGAAGTAGCACCCCTGGATGAAACGTGGCATGTGTGCTCCATCTGGTAGGTCACCAGGTACATGGGCGGGTCATCATGGCTGACCTGCTCCACCCTCTTTTTGGCAGGGCAAGGGCTGTATGTGCAGCGGTAGTAGCATCTGTGGGTTGTGGAATGCATAAAAAGAATGGTCAGGAAACAAACCAACTTGAGCCTAAGCAACAAATCTGATTACCCCATTCCTTGGACATAATTCTATCAATCATAATAAAAGAAGGAGCTGAGACATCTGCAGAGTGCAGAATGATGTGCCATGGCAGACCTTGGGAAGTCGAGGCCAGAGATCTTCTTCTCCCCGTATTTTCTCCATTCGTGGTCGTCGTAAGGCACTGTTGTGTACTTCCGATGCGAACTCCCCGAAGGCCTCCTGCTCGAATCATGCAATGCACACAAATCAGTAATCCAGAACAAGATCTTTCTTATCAGAACAACAGCAACCGCCAGAAGATGGAAAGCTAAGCAAATCATACTTCTTGATTCCGTGGTCTCTTCTGACAGGGCCGGCGGACGTAGCAGACCGATCACGGCTTCCATTGCTGCCGGAGAACGGAAAGCTCAGGTCACGGGTCGCAGCATCCCACGGCTCAGCCTTCATCGTGGTCGTACCCGGGTTGGAGAAGAAAGCAGCCGAGATACCGCTCACCTCCTCCTGGTTCAGCAGGATCCTTGTCTTCTTTCTTGCTGCACCTGTGAAGGTGGCATGGTGGAGAAGGTGTTTGGACATGGTCTGTTCCTTGGATCAAGAGTCTGTTGGCGTTCTGGAACTATGATTCAATTCTCTGTTCTCTTCTTCCTCTTCTTCTGCTATGTTCCTATTTGGTGTTGGTGTGATCCGTTCGCCTGTCATTTATATAAGTGAGCTCCCACAAGTGTACAAAAGCACACGCTTGAAGGGGAGGGAGGGAGAGAGAGAGAGAGAGAGAGAGAGAGAGAGAGAGAGAGAGAGAGTAAAAAACACAAGGGACCCATTTGTCTGACCACTCATGTTGAGGCAACAGGAAACGACCAAACGGGAGACTGTTCAATTACTTTTATTCGGCGTTGTCGTCGTCACCTTTCGGTACATGGATAATGAATGTTAATATCCTTGTCAAATGACGATGTATGAATGAACTTACAAATTGTGAAAGAAAAATGGGTGTGAATAATTCCCAAATTTTCAAGCAAGTTAAATTTGTTCATCAAATTTTGCAATCTGATTTTAATATTTACGCTCAAATAGTCTTTTGAATACGAGTTGCAATGCTAAGCAAGTGGCACATTAGGTTTATTTGATTTTTTTTAATTAAATATTCTATCTAAGTATGATAGGCAGTGTATTTTATTATTTAAATAATTAGATTAATATTTTTATTATAAAAATAAGTAAAAAAATATAAAGATTAAATCGATTATTTATTTTAATTATATATTTCAAATTTAACTGTTCAAGTAATAAGATACATGATCAGAGATCTCTACTAGTCTACTTACATAGTAAGTCATCGCTAAACATTTATTTAATCTATTACTACTAGTAATGTATTCACACAATAATTATTTCCACCTGATCAAGATTCATACATTAAGAGCTTATTCAAATATTTCATTATTCAATATATGATTCACACGAACATTATCCGTACCTAAAATAAGGGTTATACGATTATGCGTGGATAATTATGTATGATCATAAGGGGTAAAATCGTAAGATCCAATTTATTCCATCAATTTCTTTTATCTTTTGTTCTTTTTCATTTCTTTTCTCAAATCAAATCAGTTGTTGCTCATTTTTAATTGAAAAAATTGTTGCTCATCCATTGCAATTAAAAATGTCTAGAAAATTTGTACAGAAAATGTCTACAAAATTCTCACACAATGTTGAAAATTGAAATAAACTTATAAACATGTTTCTAAAAGAAATTTATATTTTTTGACTAATAATTGAATTATGGCCAGTGTTACTTATTAATTTATTAAATATTTTGGATTTGTGACTTTTAACTACTACAAAATAAAATAATTGCCAATTAATAATTCACATACCAATTAAGAGCTAAAAATATATAGATTATTATTTAAAACATATTATTTTTCTTGAAATATAGTATTTTAATATATATGTAAAATCTTATGGTCCTACTAATTCTTAGAATCGACAAACTCCTTTAACCTCATAGTTTTGACAATCTTCTTGACTCTTTGGCTTTCAAATTAATTTCTTGTTATATTAATGATCATATGGATGTCATAATTCCTGAAGGAGGTGAGGTCATCATGGTTGTATCATCATGATAACCAAATTTGGTTAAGTTTTAAACTCTAAATCTTTCTCTTACTCTTTATAAAAGGAATTAAGATTGCAACCACAATGATAACCAAATACAAATTATTGTTAGTTGGTGGAGTGTTGTGAGACCCAAGTTAGACTACTCTACGATACAAGGAATGCCCCCTTTTAGCATGAAATACATGTGAGATATATCAAAACCCTCATGCATTAGTTAACTCCTTTCTCTTGCTTGCATTCTCAAATCATTGTATCATTTTCATCCTTGTGAAAAGTCTTAATATTTTCAATGGACATGCGCGTGGACTCTTTGCATTTGTCATCTTCCATGACACTACGAATCCAATGGACTTTGCGTCATATATGTACTGATCTGTTTAGACAAAAAAAGAAAAAAAAATAGTTGAGCTTATTGGCCATTTTATGATTCTGGTCAAGCAATTTATATTTTATACCAAACAAGAAAAGAGTTAAATATTAATATTTATTTATATGCATACCACTATTAATAATTTTGTCTTTAATTTCAAGGGGTGCTGGTTTCTACTATCTGACTAAATTCCCTTCTTCCTATATGTTTCATAGTCTTGATTTTGGTATAAACAGAAGAATTGCATTCATAATGAACATTTTCCATCGTCAAGTCTGACCACTCACATGATATGTATATAAACAACTAAAATGTCGTCAATAGATAAGATTGAATAGAGCAATACCAAAATGTAGTCATAACAGAAGGAGAGAGGAAAGAGACATTGGTAGGGCACACATGGATATGGGGGGTTTGCATCTATCACTAAATCCATGCATATGTGGGACATGAACACCATGTTCACTCACAAGTTTCGACCAAGACTTGCTTCACGTCAGAAACGAATTAAGCCAAGTGGTACAAAAAGGACAAGAGGGGACATGAGGAAGTTAATTACTAAGCGGGGGCATGTATAACAAAAGTTTTCCTGCTAGCTAAGTAACAAAGCATGTCATTAATGTAAACTGTTTTTTTCTTAACTTAGTTATACTTTTACAACCATGGCTAAATACAGTCACTAGGCAGTTACTAAGAGCTTCCAAGTAGTTTCCTCTTGTATTATCAACGTGAGGTGACTAACTTCAAGTTCGAACATTAGAAACTGTGTTATTTTCAATGCATAAAAGTAATAGTAGCCTAGACACACATAACTCCAAGAAAAAAAATATATTTTATTTAAATTTGATTTGCATAATTAAATATTATTTCAAAAGTAATAGAAATTATTAGTCTCATATCTAATTTTTTGAGTCATCAATTTGACAAAAAAATACTTTTCATTCTCGCCGGAACGACGAATTAGCTAAATATTAATAGCTTTGAAGTTATAACAAAAAAATATACATTTTATTTTCTATCATTTTAAAACTCATATTTTTAAAAAGATAGATATAACAAAAATAAAAGAGTAAAGAATTCTTTTCTATGTTTTATTCCCGATCATTTTGCATAGCCCTATTTTTATTTGAAAGTCATTTAAGAAAAAATATCAAGGTTTAAACTCAATGGGAATAATAACTAGATATATATATTGGTAAAGCTTGATTATAACAATATATTACGGGTATATTGCTCTTTTGCGCGTGACCACATTTCATCATATTATATAATGTATACAACCAAATATATATTATTTATTGTGCTCCGTCATCACAAAACAATCTTTTGAAACGTAAAAGGAAAATTAATACGAGAAAAAGTTGAATATATACGCGCGTTTTCATGCTGACTGTTCACGTATTTATACGAGCCGCCCACGTGCAGTTTTAGCCAATGTTTCCTAAATACAACATGAAATGATAATAATAATAATAATAAGATCAATTAATTGTTCCTCCCTCCAGACTTAAATAATTAATCCGTAAAAAGAGCATGTAGCAAAATAGTATATGAATATATATAGGTAATAAATAATGAAGACAATAAATAGAATAAACTCAAGTGACGTCCTGTCTGGCATCATACGTACATGATTGATGATACATGCATATTAAAGTGTAGGGCCAAACTCATCTGCTCTCATAGGTCTTAGTGCCAATTTGATGATTCGATCTGGCATCATACATGCATGAGACATACATATTATTGTCAATCTCATCTGCTCTTACAGTTTTAGTGCCAATTTGATTATTCGACTTTGCAAATAAAATTATAATATATATATATATATATTGGCTTAAGGTTCATCATTTAGTATCAATTATGAGAAAATGACAGTGTATATGTGTTAAAATAAATAAATAAATTGGATGATTATAACATAGATTAACCTATAGTTCTAAAATAGTAAAATTTGCGCTGTCTAAATTCGTAAATCAATTAGAGTAACATAATCTCACGTAAAGCAAGAGAAACTAAAATCATAATACAAAATAGAAAAACACTAAGGCGTATATTATTGTATTGGCACAACTATTCTATGCAAATTGTTAAAAAGAGGAAAAATTTTAAGTTCATTTAGATTAAGGAGTATATCGAGGTTGCACATGAATCAGCTCAAAATTATATAGAAATGCACATCCTATTACACAATTAAGATGCACATTATAAGGGGTCCAAGATATTCACACAAATCTGAAATATCATAGTCATCCACAATGTTTCTAATAGTTGGTTGGTTATCTCAAGTTTGAATTTTGGAAGTATATAATTGACAATTTATCGACGAATTGTCTATTTTATCTAATTTATTTTGTTGAGTTTTTACTTCTCCTTTCTTTAGAAAAAAAAGGAAAGAAAAACGGTGTAGTTGAGAGTGTTACGATATATTCACGAATAATGTCTAATCCTCCTTAATACAAAATAAATATAGTGTATAAAAAGTCTATCCTTTTTAGTTATGAAAGATTCATGGAACTAGCATGTAAAAAATATATTAAAAGTAAACATGCATGCTTTTTTTTATGACGACGGTCGTTTTTGAAAAAGGAAAAGAAAAAAAAATGCAACATCTCGTAATGAAGATTTATTATATAATATGGATCTCATTCCTTCTTTTATAACTCTTAAGCTCTGTTTGGGATGAAATAAATGATGATGACGACTAATAAAAAAAATTCTTGTGAAAATTCTTATTGTATGTTTGAGTTAATTAATTGATTTTCTAATAGTTAAAATTAGATAATATTTGATTGAAATGAGAAAATAAAAATAATAAATTAAACTTTTACGTTTTTTTATTAAATATAACTAGGTATTTTAAAAAGTATTAATTATAATTAATTGATATAATTTCAATTATTGAGTTAAATACTATTAAAAACTATTAGTGATAATTTTAATTATACAAATTAACATGTAATAAAATATGAACTAATAAATAATTATGATATTATAGTAACTAACTAATACTTGTAGCGACTATGGCAGCAGGCGCGAGGCGACTTTGTCCGCTCGCACAGGGGCGAGGCGCCAACGGCGGAGGGCGACAGCAGTAGGAGCGGAGCTCGTGCTTCATATCCGACGATGACAGGACAGCGGCAGCAGGCACGAAGCGACGTCGTCCGCTCGCGCAAGGGTGAGGCATCAACGGCGGAGGGCGACGGCGCGACAGCGGCAATGACGCTTGTGCTTCAGATCCGATAATGGCGGGACAACGGCAGCAGGCGAGAGGCTACGTTCTTGCTTCAGATCCGACGATCGCGAAGGGAGAGAAAGGAAGACGGCGTCGATTGCGAAGGGAGAGAAAGAGGGGAAAAATTTCTGCCCTAACCCTTTTAAGACGTCAACCGGCCCGATGGAGAAAAAAACCCGGTTTGGTAGAGCCAGTTTTATCCATATGACATCAAAATCGTACATTCACGGAGCACCGCAGATCTAAAGATCTGCGGTGCTCCATACCTGTGGAGTAAAACTTGCTCCACAGGTTCCTTAAACCCTTATAATACTTAAATTTGTTATATTTATCAAACTATAATTTATTATTATTTATCTATAAAGAGAAAAAAATTAATAAATGCTAAAGATATAAATAATTATATCTAATAATATATTTATTAGTATAAAAAATAATTCAATAAGGTAAGTAAAAAAAAGAAAAAAAACTGGCGACACAAAACAAATGTTCTTGCCGTTGGCAAAGAACATTTTGTTTTTGTGTTAGGATATAAAAATGAATGATTTCATAAATTTCAAGATTATTTTATAATTTGATAGAATAAAATAATTTTTAAGGCGTTTGATGCAAAAATGAAATTTATCTTTATTCTATATCAAATAGGACCTTAATTTACAAAAAAAAAGTGAATTAACTCTTCCATCAATTTGGCATCTTCCTTCGACGTACCCTTGTAGGTATTTCAAACAAGCATGAAAGAACAGCCCAGAGGCCGGGGTTCGGTGAATGATATCCCCTTTGTTTTGAATCAATCAAAATGAGAAATTCTATAAGAAATGTTTAAGGTATAATTAATGTTATGTTCTCAATCGATAGCAAAAATATTATATAATGAAGGATTAAAAAATATGTTATTTTCCAAATATTAAAGAGTTAATTAATATTGAAACTCCCTTAATAAATTTGTCTCATAGTAGTTTTTAAAAAATAAGATATGACTCAAAATGATATCCCTTGGGTGCCTCTAAGTGACTAGTATGCGATAACACCTTTCACAGCATGCTGAATTTGAAAGAAATACGCGTTTTTAGCCGAGTTTAAATTGAAAACAATTTCCGAAAAGGGAAAGATCTCTAAATCTGGCCCCTGATGTCTGCATGCAAGTAGCATTTGATTTAATAAAATTACTTTAGTTACATCATCATCACCATGTCAAATTACTCGTTGTCATGCATGCATGCGACGTGCACGCAGCATGGTTCGTGGAACTTGCGTAAAGCCTTAATTAACATCAATGTGGGCGTGAAACACGTTGGGGATGGATATTAGGAGGCGACCATTATATTATCTTTTTATTTATATTACTTAATAAAAAGATTATTATCTACTGAAGTATTATCCTATTTATTATCATATTTACTTATATAAATAATTATTAAATATATATATATCTACCATTTTATTAAAATATTTTTATAAATATTATTACATTAAAGTTTATGTACTATTGAATTAAAATTTATCAACTTAAATTGTAAACTCACTAATTAATATATTTAAGTAATTAAGAGTCTTCAAAATGATATAATATTTATAATTAATAAAAATGTTACTTTAAGTAATAATGCTTATAAATAATAATTAGTGCTATATTTTTATTGATAATACGGTAATAGTCATATAAATAAAATATTTATTATATAATGAATTATTTATTATTTTATATTTTATTTATAAAAAAATTAGAAAGATGAATGTGAAAATTAAATATAAATAAAATTATCAGTTAAATAATAATATGAATAGATATTTCCTTCTTAAGTAATATAGATCACATAATATGCATTGTTAGATAATTTATATTACCTACAAATTAAAATAATTAAATAAGATAATTTGATGGATCCAATTAATTTTAAATCTGAATTATTAGTAATCTAAAAAATTATTCGAAAGAAAACTCTCCTTACTAATTAATTGCCTACTTAACTCTAGCAATATTCGGTTACGTCGTTGACCATCGTTGACTCGTCGTGCATGGCTCCTCCTGTTTTATGTGTGCTCGGCACACGCGGTGAGTAGCTTACGTCTGTCTTCTTTATATATGGAGTATGGACTTTGACGTGGATATGTACATAAAATATATGAAATGGCTACTGCTCAACCATTAGTGAGCTCAATACATGCCTGCAGCCAAAGCCCAAAAGAACAACGAATGAGAGGGCGTTCTTACGTGAGATACAATGACGCCAATACATGAGAGAGAGACAATGTACTCAAGATCAGAACAACCAAAGAAAGAAATTATTTAGAGCTAGTTGAAGGACCTCAATGATCATTTATGAATCAGGAATTGAGGTGAAGTGATAAAAAAAACTCATTTTAACTTAACGAGGTCTTGTGAGTTTTTTTATATAATTTTTTTTGTTGAAAATTTTATTCGTAATACTCATATATTCGATCTGCGACGGTACAAATTAGTTAGAATTATTAATCTCAAATATTATAAGAGTCATAAAAAAAATATTCACTATACGCATTCATCGAGTTCTTTTTGTTTTAAATAAGATAAGATAGCGGGGGGAGTAGAGACAAATTCATGTAAGAGAAAATACGATGAGAAGAGGGGGAGGATCTCCTACGCAATATCCCCCATCTCAATTCATAATTCATAGAAACATAAAATAAAACCAAAGTGCTAATTCAATTTTTTAAATAATCAATTCAATCAATGTTTTATAATAATCAAGATTTTTAATTAATAAGAATTATCCTAATGATTTGTTATATAATTTTATTTTAATAATTATTATTTTTGCATTATGTATTCATTATGTTCACTAGACTTTTGGTCAAAGTTGAAGTTAACGAAGAATATAGTAACGTCTCCAAGTCTATATTCTGCCACGTGACATGGTGTGAATTTGGGAGCGTTACAGTTATCAGAGCTTGACGAGAGATACTTTTTAGTTGTTCTAAATGAATAGAGTATATGTGCAAGTACCAAAGAAGAGTCATCATGCCATCAAGAAAAGTATAAGTCGAGCCCTAAGGAGGTTATCAAGTAAATGGTTAAGTCCTAAGGAGGTTACTTGAGAAGGAAAGAAGGAGAAATTTAATGTTTAAGGCTCGGATAGGATGTACACTTGTCTAGTTAGGATGTTCTTGTAAATGCAGATGGCTTCGAGGCGTATCACCAATCATCAGGAATAATAAGCTGGAGTAGGAAGTAGCACAAGGCGAAAATTAGAGTAGGCAAATTCAAGGAGGTAACCAAAATCAACTAGCGCATGTTGCCAAGAACAAAATTCAAGAATTCCTGAAGCTCCACCCTCTAAAATTCAATGGTAGTGATGGTTTTGATGAAACGAAAAGATGGATAGATACAATGGAGGAAACTTTCGCACAGATATAGTGCTCTGAGGATCGAAAGGTCTTGTATGATGCACACAGACCGACAAAGAATACAAAAAACTAGTGGACAATCACCGTAGTCATCATCTAGTCCCTTGGAAGAATTTCAAAGAGGCGTTCAAGACTCGATATTTTCCTTCCTATGAATATACCCTCAAACGACGAGAATTTTTAGAATTGAAGTAGGAGAATTTGAGTGTAGCTGAGTACTTGGATAAATTCACATAACTAAAAAAGTATTGTACTTTCAAGAAGGATGAAACAGAGAGGGTCAACCGCTTTATCCAAGGATTGAGTCCAAGTTTGAGGACAAAGACCATTGGAAGTAACTTCAAGACCCTTAGGGGCCGTTTGGTTCGGGGTTAAGTTTGAGGAGAATATGTAAGAGAATAAATATTCTTATGTATATTCCAAATATTAATTATATTTTTATTCCATCTAGTGTTTGGATTGATATGAATAAACTTTTAAAATATATTATATTAGAAACAAACAATATAAATATATTAATAATATAAATTTAATCATAAATAAGAATTTATTTATTTCATTTATAATTATATATTTAATTAGTTATTATTTATGGTAATATACTGATTAATTATTTCTTATTAATTAATGAAATTATATAATTTCATATTAATAAATAATAATAAATGTATTAATAAATACATTTAATAATAAATCTTCTTTTTTATTTCATTTATGATTATAAATTTAATTATTTACTATTATGGCACTATAATAAATAATCCTTATTTAATTAATTAATAATGTTATATAATATAATATTATTTACATTATCACATAGTATAAATTAATTGAATGTCTAATTATAAATATATTTATAACTGGTGATTAAAATAAATAATATAAAATAAATATAATATCATGTGTATAAAAATAAAATAAAATATAATTAAAAGAAAAAAAGAGTGAAATAGAAGATATTCTTTTGAGAAGAATAAGAGAAATGGAATATGTAATAAAAATAGGTGATTTCACGATTTTTGAGGTAATTTTTAAAAGAATAAATATATTCTTATTCTTATGGGTGTTTGGCCTTATTCCCGGAATAAAGAGCTATTCTCCTATTTATTTCTGAACCAAACAAAACCTCAATGATGCATCCGAGTTGGCTAAGCACCTAGAGAGAGACGGCATGGAGCACTAGAAAGAGCTTAAGGGGAAAGCCCAACTGCGAGCATCAGAACAGAAAAGACCTATGTGGGATGACAGGAGATAAGCCATGCCCTGGCATGGAGAGATCGCCATCAGGATGAACGCCCAAGGCCTTAAGTGCCTCTTGAGGGACATCTACAATAATAGCAAGATGACAAGTAGTTATGCCCACATTGTCAAAGGTTCAATGCTAAAGAATGTCGCTGCAGGAGTGGTGCATGTCTCAACTACGAGAAACATGGTCACTTCGTTAGAGACTGCCCTAACCGACGTATAGACCAAAACCTTCGAGGAGCACGAGGGCCCCCTAACCCTACACTGAAAAGAGTATATGGCATGAGAGATAAGCCCGAACCGCATGTCTATGATGCACCAGGTATTCCTATTGAACTCAACCGCTAAAATTATACAATTTTAAATGGATTTTCATTGAGATATAGTACACGATATAAGAAATGCGCTTTGGAAAAGTATTAGAAACAAACAAGGAAAGGATAAATAGTGTGACTGAAGTAGGGGATGATTCTTTTTTAAAAAGGTTATAATATAACCGCCAAAATTTTTAATTAATTAAAGATAGTTCCAATTGATTTAATATACAGTTTTATTTTAAAAATTATTATTTTGGTATTATATATTTATTATGTTGATCAGTTATTTGATTAAAATTTAAGTTAAAGAAGAATGTACACCGTCTTTAAGCCTATATTCTGTCACATGCAGTGAATTTGTGGCGTTACATATTTACTCATAATATATTACATTATATTAAAGTCGTTATACGTGTAACAACTTTGGCTGACGGCAACGTAATAAAAATCATAATTATAATTATTTGTGATGTATTTACGGAAGTTCAAAAAATATTTGTTGGAATTTAAAATCCGACCGTTACTATTTAAGACGGATGTTCCCTTCATGATTAAAGAGATATTATAGATCTATCGCAAAATTATTATAAACAAAATATTATATACAATCTCAAAATTGCGACTACAATTTTAAAGAAAGAACATAATATTGTACTACTATATAAAATGTTCTTTTAATCCCTTCCAAGGAGTTAAAACACTGTTCGTCCCATTTTGGCGTCCAAATAACGCGTAGCGACCATAAGCACGTGTTCAAACGTAGATTGACTCTGAAATTTGATTTAGATTTTGTTGTCTACATGCCTTAAAATAAGCGAAATTAGGGTAAAAAAGGAGACCATAAAGAATGTATAAGCTGATGATATGAGGATTGTAGAATATCATAAAGAAATCCGTTGCAAATATGGAATCTTATATGCACCAACAATCGATTATGTTTTGAAAGATTTACCCTCGAGTCATTTCATAAGGCTATACATGTTGAACTATGTAAGGAACAAATGACTTAGTCATGTCATATATATGGAACATCACGCTAATATAATTGAGATATTAGTATTAGATTAAAATTAAAGTCATAAAACAATAAATATATTTTCATTTTTTATAACTTTTATACATTTGTAACCTATAAAATATATAATATTAAAAAGTAAAACCACATTGTGTTAAATGAAATCAGGAAAGTCACATGGTAAATGAAAAATTAAGAAAGGGGAAGAAACATGATCCTTGACCGCAGAGGAAGGAGACAATTGCTAAGAATATAAAAAAATATTTTCTATGATTTAATTTTTTTAGTTAATAGCTCGCTTGATTTGATAAAATATTAAAAAATTGAAAAAAAACTTTTATTAAAAGTTATTGAGTTAAGGTAGACAGAAGTTATGGACAAAACCCACGCATATATAAAAAGGAAAATTAATAATATAGAAAAAATGCTTCCTAATTACTTAATATGGATTTAACAACAAACTAATACCATAAAATTTAAATATATCAAAGAAGAAAAATAAAAGACCATAGAAGCTCTTACCTAGAAACCAAGAAATATATGCAGGTTTAATCAATTAGTTTCTTAACGACTTGGTGCCTACGGAGATTATACGGTATATATACTCCAAGCCGCCCACGTGTGTTTATCCAAATCAACTGGTGTGTACATGTGGAATAATTTTGGTGACATGAGTGGTAGGTTGACATATATATGTATGGTACAAGTAGCATTAATTATATTTTTCTCGATAAAATATGTAGCATTAATTATAAAATAATACAGGATACATAGTTCGAACAAGTGGCAAACTGCTAATGTATAGGACCTGCCATAAATAAGAGTGAGGTTTAATTCGTCTGCAATTTTGTACCCTAATTATTTGTACTACTTTATAGAAGATAACATATGGGGAAGGTATTCCCAAAGAAAGGATAAATTAGTAGGTGTGGCGTGATCAATTAACGCATATATAGTTGGATTGTTTGGTGTGGTCTATCACCTGACTACATTTCAATTTGAATGACCTCATAAATTTGACAGTAGACATTTTCTGAAATTCGAATTTTTTTTTCATTTTAAAGATTAGATACAAGGAAAAGGTAAAACGGCATAAGAAAAATTATAAAAAAAAGAAGAAAAAATATGCTCATTATAACATAAGAGTTAAAGTAGTAGTAAATCGATTAACATATACAGAAAATGTAATTGGGAACTATATTAGATTTTCGTCATGCATGCATTGAAAGATCTATAAGTGTTAGCTGGCATGCCAAATTGCCAATGGTAGGTAATTATGATGTCAACAAGGTTTCAGTCCATGTATGCGTTGTTCTGACTTTTGTACACTTGTGAGGTTACATTCATTAACAATACAATATAATTTTTTTGTTTTATTAGTTTATACAAAAAAAAATATGTTATTTTAACTTAATATTTAGTAGCATTTAGCTCAAATAAATACAGATGCGCACTTCATATCTTTTTGCATTTACTAATCATCATATTTTAATTATTATTTAAATGTTTGTTCTTATAACTAGATAATGCATTAATTAATTAATTAGTTAATTTTCTTTAATTTCTCTAATTATTATTTAGATGTAAATGGGAGGATATTGTCGTTTGTCAACTTCGAAAATAGATAAATAAGACCATTTCATAATAGCTACAAAACAAAATTAATTTCCTGATTCAATGCGAACCTGAGAAAATTCAATTGAGCTTTCGAGTTATTTACCTTTAAATGTTAAAATTTTATCTAATTTAAATAAATTTATTTTTTAATAATTCATCTTATATGGAAAATATAATTCAAGTTGTTTTGTAATGTGAAGTCCAAGAAATCCTGTGGCAGCAGCAAGCCTAGCACGGTACTACCTCCGGCCAGGAAGAAATAGTATAAATTCCCTCATTCTCTACATTACATTCTCTCACTCTCTTATCATTTTCTTCTCTCCCTCTCAATTCCTCTCATACTCTCAAATTCTAGACTCTTTACATTACAAATTATATTATATCAATTTGATTAAAACATTAATCTTAGAATTTTGGTTAAAACATTCCTCTCATGCTCTCTCTTCGTTCTCTCTCCGCTTCCATTATACAAATACCTAGCTATCAAAGAAAGAAAAAGCTCCAAACTCCTATGGGCTCTCTTGACAAGAGAATCCATGAGGATCTAGTTGAGAAAGTTCTCCTACTACATACAAGGAGTGATCGAAGACTTTTTCGGTTTTTCAAAAAAGTAGACGATACGAAACCTAAATAATGAAACTATGTCAAATTTGATCATATACATATTTATCAAAACAAAATGTTAAATATGATTTTTAATTAGATCTTACATATGATAATATAATCTTTAGATAAATTCATTTGAAAGTATTCTTAAAATTTCATATTTATATATAAGTCAAAATTTCATGCCTTCATCGATCAGATCCAATGTCAATATTATTAGACCATCTAATTTACTTATGTCCAAATTTATATTATGTGTTTTGAATATATTATACTAGACCAAAAGTTACAAATAATATATGGATGAGTTAGTTCTTGAAAAGTCTATATTAAGTAGGAACTAGTTTCATTTCGATGTGATGTAAATATCAAATGTTATAATCGAAATAATAACTCTGTGTCAAGTTGTTCTGAGTTGTCAATCCAACTTGTATAATATACGATAAATTAAAATAGTGAAATTAGGATATCAAATTTATGGAATAGTTGCATGATTGTGTGGTATTTTAATTTGGAATGACATGAAAATAATAAGTCTATCAGTTGTCACAACTCTCAATATGAAATGCTAAAAGATAAAATATGAATTTTACATGTAAATAATTTGATAGCCTAAGTTAAATTGAAATTATAATTATTTTGAACGGATGTTGATAGATTAAGTTACAAATTCTATATGAACATCGTGTTAAAGTTGTCCGAAGGTTGAAAATAAATATATTATTTGAAGTTATCCAAAGAATGTGTATTTAATATTGTCATTATTGTTAAGAAACTATAAGTGAATTTTAGTGATCTTCACATTCATTTTGCTATTGAATCATATTGTTTATCTTTTAGCTCTTATTAGTAATTTTTGAACAATATTACAAATATTCTATGATCATCCTAAATTCATAATTAGATATCATAATTTATATGATGGATACCATGTGATGATACATATGATTTTATATCAATGCTTCTATTGAACTATTGAGATAAAATAAGTTAGTTATGAGCTTACTATATGATTCATCTCTGATTTGAATGCTAAAAAAATTATTTGATTCTATCTTGATCAATGATTCTATATGATTATTCAACATTTTTTATGATCCTCTTATGTATCATCTTGGTTAATGAATATAAAGCAATTGTATAATGATACTAATGTCATAAGATCTTATATGAATTTTGATCACTATTGGTTTATATTATGATGATGCCTATATCATAAAGTTTTTTACGAACATTGATCATTATATTATTCATATCATGATGACATTCAAGTTATAAGATTTTATATAGATTATGATCATCATATTTTCATATTATGATTGTTTATGTTATAAAACTTCATATGACACTCACCATAGTCGGTCCATGGTTTGGTGATACACATATACAAAATTAGATGTTCGACGTATGAAATTCGAATTGTGCCACCCTGAAAGTATTTTGTATATGACATGACGACGACGACAACACTGTCAATCATAAATTTAATAGCATGAGCATACAAGAATTCTTCTTGCCATTTTTTGTGTGGGAATACACGAATTTCCATCTTTTATACAGCTTTTAGTCTCTTGTATAGACCTCACAGTAGCATGAAAATGAAATTTAGTCATATTCTCCATTCCTGATTCAAAAAATGACAATGGAACAAATTGAAAAATGAGTTCATTTTTTTATTATATTTGGAGAGCCAAAGTTCTAAACCAATCAAGATGAGGAAAATAATTAAATTTGATGGCAAAATGTAGAGCAAATAACTAAAACCAAATAGACGTGGCTACCATTATTTGCCCCTCTAATTTACATAATATTATCAAAATCTCGATGATTTTATCATATTTAATCTATTATTGTAATATCTGCCCTAATTAAAAGAAAACAGAAAAACAAAAAGGAAAAAATAGAAAAAGAATGGAGCCTAGGACATGTGTCACTCAACTATAGGACCCGATTCCCTCTAACTTATATAATATTATCAAACTCTCGATGATTTTATCATATTTAATCTATTATTGTAATATCTGTCCTAATTAAAAGAAAAAAAGGAGGGAAAAAGAAATAAAAAAATGAGGCCTAGGACATGTGTCACTCAACTATAGGACCCTCATTCCCGCTCACACTTACCCTTTCTCACTATATAAGCCCTCACACCAGATTTTTTACCTTTTTTCCCTCTCCCATTCACCTTAGGAACATTGGAAACTCAGCCCTAATGCCCAAATTCGAAAATTGAAGTGCTTCTACTGGATTTGTAGATGGAAATCTGCAAGAAGGAGGAGGAGAATTAGGGTAGGGATCCAGAGGAGAAGAAGATTGAAGAAGAAAGGGAGAGAAGAACAAAGGAAGAAGTGAGGAAATTTAATGTCTAAGGTATGTAAATGAATCCTTACATTGACCTTGTGTCAATGTCGATGCATAGATGATTTCCTATTGTAGAAACTTGAATTTAGATGCTCTTATATGTGTTTTCTAATTTGGACAGCTTATATGTTAAGTTGTTTAATGTTCAAAACCATGATTATGCTCTATTATTAATTATGGTTCATATGTTAGAATTGATCCATTTCTAATATTTACTTCATCACTATATAAGCATGATAATGTATTGAACCGAGATTGATTGTTGTATTGACGAAGTTTGATACCTTAGAGAAAACCCTAGGTACACAAGTTTGATTTTTCTGAAATTCACTCCCTTACAACTTCTTTCTCCTTTCTTTCTTTCAACGGCAAGGAGAAAACCTCTTACAATTGAGCTCACTCTTGAACACTCAATCTACTTCCTTCTATTCTGGATTCTCACTACAATGCACAGAAGGAGGAACAATGGTTTGTCACTCAAGCTTACAAGTTCTCACTAATCAATTTGCCAAAGTTAGTTCTCAAAACTCTTGGGACTTAGTTTTATACCCTTACACAAATGTATAAGCTCTCTCTCTCTCTCTCTCTCTCTCTCTCTCTCTCTCTCTCTCTCACACACACACACACACACACACACACACACACAAACTAGTCGTTAATGTAAGTACAGTACTCTTCACCTACTCCTCGGTCGACAGCTTCTGGTTCATCGATCGACCGCTGCTCTGGTGAGTTCGTCCGTTAATCTGCCATCTAGTGCTTCGGTCATCCACCGTTCACCTTCGGACATCTGCAGTCACTGGCTTTAGCGTTTGTTCCTTCTTCTAGCTTCTATAGGTCGTCCACTGCTTCCTACTGAGGACATTGGGCGACCTTTTGTTCCTTCAAGCTTCTTCGTCAAGATCCTTCGATCGCCCACTAATTTGTCCACTAATTCTTTGGACGACCTTTCTTGACCTAAACACTTCTCTTCAACCATTCTTCGGCCGTCCGCTTCTTTTCCTTAAAGATCTTGGGCGATCGCTGCTCTTTCTTCTGACTTCCTTCAGTCGCCCGTTGATTTTTCGCTGAATATCTCGAGCGTCCTATCTTCATCTTCTATAGTCTTTGGTCGTTCACTCATCCCACGCTGAGTATTTTGGGCGACCTCTCATTTTCTTCTGATATACTTTGGTCATCCACTGATTCTACTTTGAATCTCTCGGACGTCTTTTTTTTCTTTGTCTGACATACTTCGACCGCCCGCTGACACAACGCTGAATGCTTTGGGCGTCTTTTCTTGGTCCCCTATAGCTTCTTCGGTTGTCCAATCATTTCTCCCTGAGTACTATGGACAACTTATTCTCTTACTCTGACATTGTTCTGACATGCTTCGGTCGTCCTCTGGTACTGCTCAGCTACAACGGACGACTATTACTTCTTTTCTTCCATCAACTTCTTTGGTCGTCCATTGATTTCACCCAAATACATTGGACGACCTATCTTGACTTTACTTCTACATATGCATTCATTTGGTCGCCAACTGATTCCATAATGAACCCTTTGGACGACCTTTCCTCTTGAACTGAAGTCCTTCGGTTGTTCATTGATTCTTCACTGAATTCTTCCGACGACTTTTCCTGACTTCACAACTCCTCGACTTTTCTTCTGAGTACTTTGGCCGTCCACTGCTTCAACTCTTAAAACCTTGGACGATCGCTCTTGCTTTGATACTTTACTTCAAACTCCTTCAACCGTCCACTGATCTCATACTGATTACTTTAGATGACTTTTCTCTTCATTTGGAGTACTTCGGTCGTCCACTATTTCTACTCTGAAATCTTCAAATGACCTCTCTTGCCTTCACCTCAAAACAACTTCATTTAACCCCTTCATAAGGCGTCCACTCAACCTTGGAGCGCCCGTTCCTTCATCCTTTGTATTGTTGACTTTGAACCTTCCGTCGCCCACTTCTTTTCACTCGTACACATCAAGCGACCATTTCTGCTCGAGTATATCTTCGGTCGTCTAATCTTTATCCTCGGTCGACCGTTCAGTACTTAGCTTCATAACTTTAGTATCGGCTCCTTCCTTCAGTCAACCTCTTCAAAACCTTACGACGATTGCTCCATACTTAGGATTTTTCTTCCATTTTTTTCTATACATAGGTCGTTCATTCCTCGGCTTCGGTCGACCTATTACTAACTGAAATAATAAATAATGTCTTCTTCACACATAAAATTGAAAATCATTAGTACAAACTAAGTTTCTTCATTAATTTGTGATCATCAAAATAATCTTGGGATCCTAGATTCAATAATCTCCCCCTTTTTGATGATTACATATTACTAAGGAGTGACTTAGGGTTAGTTTCACAAAAAAATCACATAAAATTCAACTAACCAAATTTGCTCCCCTTAAATCATATATCTCTTATTTATAATCATTTCTCCCCCTTAATACATGCATATTCCTGATATTCAATTTAGGAACATTATGCATTTCATTTTAACAGTTATAACTAAATATCACACTTTAGAAAATATCATTGCATAACAGATTTAAAAATATAATCATTACATTTTTGAAATACAGAGTATCATACATCAAGGTCATTCATATTCATAATGTTTCAGTTTTGAAAAGAACATAAGCACATGCACATAAATTTTGTCTACAAAAGGAGCTATCTATTTATTCTTTTTTTTCCTTATTCTTCTTCCTTTTGAAGCTTTTTTCAAACTTCTTTTCAAGAGGAGGAGAAATGGTTGAAGTGCTCTAGGTTGCATCTTTGGGTGCATTTCTGTCTCTTCTAACATGTTATTTACTACTTCCGTTAACATATTGTTAATGTCAATTCCATGCTTTGCAAACAATTCTTGATATTCAGCTTCCACTTTAACTGTTATTTTTTCTTCTTCTTGGCCATCTTTATCAACTGCTACTTCAACAATATTTTGCCCGGCTTCTACTTCAGTAATGACTTGGTCAACTTCTTCTTTTTCTCCATGATTGCTTTTCTCTTGGCCAACTCCAGCTCTTTGAAGATCAATATCTTCTTCTTTAGCATCCTCAATCCCTTGACCATCTCCCTCTTCTCTTTCTTGATCACTCCTCTGATTTCTTTCATGATCAATACCTTGATCTTCAGCTTCTTTTCCATGGTCGTCTTCTTCTCGGGATTCACTCTTCTGATTTCTTTCTCCCCCTTTGTAATCATCAGAAGGGGGAATTTGAGTTTCATTAGGCTCATACCTTGTTGTCTTCATGAAACCTTCCACTTGGCGCCAATGGCCGCTGACTTGGTTATGGTGAACAACAACATCTTTGCTTAGTTCATTAATATCATTTTGTTGGACACTAATGTTCTTTAACAAAGCTTGACTTAGTTGGGTTGACATGGTGTCCACTTTGCTGCATAGTGACGCCCAATCTTCTCGACTCGGGGGCCATGTGAAGGATGAGGAGACAACAACTTCAGAGGGTGTCCTAATTTTCTGAGGAGTTGTCTCGGAGACACTAATTGTAGGTGTGATTCTAGTATCCTCAATTTCTTGAGTTTCAGTTTCCTGGTGTTGAACTTCAGGAGGGAGCTCACTAGGCTGAGAGGTGTCCTTGGTAAGTCCTTTTCTAGTCAAGGGGGAGGAGGATATTTTATCATTGTGGGTGGGTGAAGGACATCTTCTTGGTCAGAGAATCTAGTTGTTCGACATGTTTTTCAGATAAAAAAGGTAATGAGATTTCCGAAATAGAAAAGGACACCCTTAATCCATTTAGAATGAACTTTTTCTTTGGTTTTAATAAGCTGGTACATAAGAAGATTTACTAGGGACATTCGAGGGCTTCAAGATCAATAAGGTGGTCAAGAACAGCTAAATCAAGGAGATTTACTCCTGTATAGTGACCAGCTCTAGGAAGCACTACATGGGTAATTATATGGTGAATGACTTTCATGTTGGGACTGAGGTACTTGTGAAAGGATCCTTGAACAAAAGTGTCGACTTTTCCTCCACTCAGTTAGTGCAACTTGATTTTCAGTGTAGAAAGTATAAGTTCAGTGCATCGGAGCAAGATTTATATGAGTAAAGTCAGGAGTATCAAGGATCTCATTTAACTTAGATTCGGTTATGGAAAACTGTCTAACTTGCAAATAGCATTTTATTTCTAGATAGGTGGCATCATATGTTAAGTTTGCATAGAAGTGTTTAACAACATGAGGATAGACTAGCTCATCAAGGTCAAGGAATTTGAGCTAGTCACATTGCTCAAAAGTTTCTTTAAGACCGGGAAGTTGAAGACTTTCCCAATCAATAGAATGTTTTGATTCAATCAATCTTTTGTTCATTATAAAGAATTTGGTATTGGTTGAGGACAGTCTCACTAATGATGTTAGGGTGACAGAAAGGTGTTTCAAGTGATTTGGGAGTTTTGTATGTTTTAGATGATTCGACTCTATCAAGAAGAGGTTCTGATGCTTGAGTAGAAGGTTCTCCTCTCTCGACTCTCTTTTGGGGTTGTGATGATGACTCCTCTCTTTGTTTCCTCTTTGAGGTTTGTTTCTAAGCCGCTCTCTTGATAGGAGACATGATTCGAAGTGAACGAAGAGTGGTGTTCAGACAAATTGACAGATAGGACACAAATATCAAATCACAAGGAATCGGGAAAGGCGGTAAAATAAACTGACAAGTATAAGAAGAACTTAGATTAGTGAAAGAATTCAAAAGGATTTGGTCCTGTAAGAAATGAATAACATTCACAGCAAGGTTTAGACTTGATTAAAACTTAGATAGTAAAACCTAAAAATCCAGGAAAATGATGCATAAAGATGATGTTTTAGATTTATCTAGATGTTTGAATCCTTGTTTGGGAAGATTTTGATCGTTTTTAGGACACTAGAGGGCACAGGAAGTTTGAAGTTTGCTCAGAGTGAAAAGGCGAAAGAACACGAAAGGTCACCCTTTGAGAATATTCCAAAGGTGAAGACGATTAAGGGTGACCTACTATATATAGTGTTCGCAACATCGGTCGTCCGATCTACATTCTTGTCTTTTTCATCACTATCAAGTTTAGTAAGAGTTAGTCATGGGAGTGGAGTTGGGCTTGCAATCATCCATTTCAAATCTCTTAAGTAGCTTCTTTGTGTACTTTCCTTGGTTTAGAAAAATGTCATTCTTAGATTTTTCTTTTACTTGGAAATCAAGAAAGTAAGTTAACTCTCCAACTAGACTCATCTCAAATTCTTTGTGCATGAGAGTTTCAAACTCTTTGCACATTTGTGAATTTGTGGATCCATATATAATGTCATCCACATATATGTGCACAACTAATATATCATTCCCAAGATGCTTCAAGAACAGAGTTATGTCTATCTTTCCTTTTGAAAACTCATTTTCAAGAAGAAATAAACTCAATCTCTCATACCAAACTCTAGGAACTTATTTTAAATCATATAGTGCCTTAAAGAGCTTAAACACATGATCCGGGTGTTTTGAGCTCTCAAAACTTAAAGGTTGTTCAACATAAACTTCCTCATTTATGTATCCATTTAGAAAGGCTGATTTCACATCCATTTGAAATAATTTGAAATTCCTAAAGCAAGCAAATGCTAAAAGAATCTGAATTGCTTTTAAACGAGCAACTGGTGCAAGTTTCATCAAAGTCAATCCCTTCAACTTGAGAGTAATCTTTTGCAACAAGTCTAGCCTTGTTTCTCACAACAACTCTAGTTTCATCTAATTTATTTCTAAATAATCATTTTATTCCAACTATAGGATAGTCCTTAGGTCTCTTAACCAAATGTCAAACTTGATTTCTCTCAAAGTTGTTCAGTTCCTCATGCATGACATTTATCAAGTTTGGATCTTCTAGAGCATCATCTATAGTTTTGAGTTCTATTTGAGATAAGAAAACAAAGAAAGCACAAAAATTCCTTAATGACTTTCTTATTCTCACACCTTTAATTATGTCACCATTATATTGTTTAAAGGGTGTGAGGATACTTGTCTCCAATCTTTGTGCTCAAGAGGAGGCAATTATATCTTTATCTCAATTCCTTGTGGGTTTTCCTCATTCACAATAGCACTTTCATCATTTATGATTTCAATAGGTTGAGAATCTCTTCCATATGAGTCAACTCATCTAGGACATTGTCATTTTTATTGTCCTTATACAAAATCTTAACTTTTTCAAGTTGATCAATGACATTGTCAATTTCATTAAAAGTGACATGTATTGATTCCTCAACTACTAGTGTTCTCTTGTTATACACTCTATAGGTTTTGCTAAGATTTGAGTATCCTAGAAAGAGTGCATCATCACTCTTCTCATAAAATTTTTCTAGTTTATTCAAGATTCTCAAAACAAATTATTTACAACCAAATACTCTAAAGTATGAGATATTTGATATTTTTCCATATAACATTTCAAAACAAGTTTTCTTCTCTAAAGGTCTAATCAATACCCTGTTTTGAATATAACATGAAGTATTAACAACTTCTGCCTAAAAATATTTGGACAACTTGTTCTCACTTAGCAAAGTCCTAGTCATCTCAATTAGAGTCCTATTTTTTCTCTCAACAATTCTATTTTGCTGCGGAGTTCTTGGTGTTGAGAATTGATGAAGAATTCTATTATTCTCACAAAATTTTCAAACTCACATCCATGATCACTCCAGATCTTGGAGATTTTCAAATTTGGTTCATTTCAAACTCTTTTTTTGCAAATATGGTAAACACATCAAAAATTTCATACTTATGTGCAAGAAACAAAGTTCAAGTGAATCTAGAATAATCATCTACAATCACACACATATTTCTTACCACCAAGACTGATGGTACAAATTGAACCAAACAAATCAACATGTATTAATTGTAGAGGTCTATTTGTAGAGATTTTATTTTTTGATTTAAAAGATGCCCTATGTTGTTTGCCCAATTGACATAAAGAACAAATAACATTTTTTTTTAATTTGGTTTTGGGTGAACCTCTAGCAAGATTATGTTTTACTAATTTATGCATGATCTTATAGTTTAAGTGTCTTAATCTTCTATGCCATAATTCTATTTTATCATGTATAACATTTAAGAATTTGTGGTTAGGCAAATCATCAAAGTCAATCACATATACATTTTGATGTATAAACCTCATATGCAATACTTTTTCATTCTTATCACATATCAAGCATTTATTTTGTTCAAATTTAACAATGTAATCTTTATCACAAAGTTGACTAATACTTAGCAAGTTATGTTTTAAGTTTTCTACTAGTCATACATCTTCTATAACTACATTATCGAGTTTTCCAATGTTACATTTACCAAGAATTTTTCCTTGGTTGTTATCCCCAAAAGTGACTCTTCCACATTGTGTTCTTGTTATGTTCAGATTTTTTTTTTCATTTCCAGTCATATGTCTTGATCAACCACTGTTCAGGTATCATCTTGTTGATTTTCTTTTGCTCCTTTTGGTACCCTACAAGAACAACATAGAATTTATATTTTTTGTTCCTAAAATGCTTTGGGTCCATAAGTGTTAGTTTTAAGGATTCCCTTAAGAACTCATACTTGTCTAACACTGATATAAAGACTTCTTATAGGCATGCATTCGAAATTCTAGTGTCCTAAATGACCACAATAAAAATAGGTAACATTTTTCACATATGGTTTCCTAAATTCATGAGGATATTTCGATCGTATGCATGTGAATAAGATAAAAACCTATTTGTATGCACGACATTAGGTCTACTCAAATTTCTGTTTAAATGCAGAGGGGTGACATAAGAGTAGGAATGTACATAGCCCTTTTTAGGAACATGCATGTGGGCAGGTTTGTGGTCCTTCTATACATGAAAGCATAGTTCTTTCGTTTAGGTTTGAAAGTAGTTTTTCTGTTTATAACATTTGCATTTTTCATTGATGAGACATATCATTTGAATGGACAAATTTAGCATGAGAACTCGTAGAAACATTTACATTCTTATTTATGCAAGTTGGAGTACAAGAAATAGAAGAACTAGGCAAGTTTGAATCAAAAGAATGAGATGCCTTTACAAAAGTAGTTTCTTGATGCACATGGTCACTAAAAGAGTCAAAATTTAATCCTTTCTTATTCAAAGGACTCTTATGTTGGGACAACATTAGATCTAGAATCTTTTCATCATAAAAGAAGTTTTCAAACTTATTTTTGACATCAATCAGTTCTGATTTCAAGGAACTAATAGTATCAACATATTTTTATAAATTGTCATTGGTTGTTAATGTTTTGGCATTCAAATCAGAAATTTGTTTTTCACATTCAGCATTGATTTCCTTCAGTTTATTATTTTCTTGAATAATATTATCATTTTTTCTTTTCAAGATAAAATATTTTCTGATCATCATGCTAAACTCTTTATGCATATCAAACATAATATCTTCCTCACAGTCATCTTCATCATTATCACTATCACTATTATCATTATCATTTGAGTGAAGAGAGGATACCTCATCATTTGCCAATAATGCTTCCTCTTTTTTTTTCTGAAAATACTCCTTCAGCTTCACTATCTTCATCACCTGAGTCATCCTAAGTGACTTTGAGTGTCTTCTTTTTTTTGTAATATGTCGAGTCTTTCACTTTGTTCTTCTTGTTCAATGTTGGACATTCTCTCTTGTAATGTCCAAGCTTATTGCACTCATAGCACTTTATCCTCGACTTGTGAGCTAGTCCCTTCTTCTTTGACTCACTCTTCTTCTTGGAGAGCTTCATGAATTTGCTGAGTCTTTTGGCATAAAGGGCCAGCTTTTCTTCATTAAAATCTTTATCATTATTATCAGATTCTTCATGCTCATCTTCACTCTCAATCTTCTTAGATTTTAGACTAAGGCCTTCTTTCTCATCTTTAAGTGACATCTCATAAGTCATTAGAGATCCTATGAGATTGTCGAAGTCAAGCTTATTCAAGTCATGTTGTCCTTCGACCATAATCCTCTTCATGTGTCATTTCGGGGTCAAAGACTTGAGAAACTTTTTCACCTTTTGAGCATTAGACTTTGGGTCGTCCAAAGCGGCTAACCCATTTACAACATCATTAAATTGAACTAACATGCTATTTACATATTCATCATGTTTCATTTTAAAAGAATCGTATTGGTGATTTAAAATGTTTAATTTGGATTCTTTTACCTTTTATGTCCCTTCATGAGTAATTACAAGTTTTTTTCAAATTTCATTAGCACTAGTGCAGAAATAGATTCTATTCAATTCTGTTTGATCTAGTGCACAAAAGAAAATATTTTTAGCTTTCCAATCTAACTTAATTAGGTTCTTAGTTGTAGAATCATATCCACTGCTAGGTATAGGAATATGAACACCATTTACTATCCTAGTGGGCAACTCAAAACTATTTTCAATGACATCCCAGGCCCTGTTTGGCAACAAGAACCTGGAGTTCTTCAGATTTTTTGATTTGATAGATTAGTTCTGGGTGCATGATGAAAGTAGAACCGAAGATGGGAACTAAAAATATGAGATTCTTGATGTGTTTGGATGAACTTAGGTTGAACCAAATCATAATATTGGAGCAATTATTTTATATTCTCAAATTTTATTAATATTTTCTTATTAAGTCTATTATTATTATTATTATGAAAGTTGATTATTATTATTACTATTATTATTAGTGATAATTTTATTATTATTATTGAGTTCTGACTACGCGAAGAAGGTATAAATGGTTGTGCCATCAACGTGAGACGAAATTATTCTAATTATGTAATTTATTTTATACTTACTTAAATGGCGGTACGAAAATAATCATATAAATATTAAAAATAACTTCTAATATTAACAACGACTCCAATATAAAAAAATTGACATAGCATTAATGAAAAATGATTTGAAGAAAGAAAAGTCTTTTTTTTTAAAAATAATCATTTTCTTTTCATTTCTTCATCGCATATTATAATCTCTCCATATTTAATTCGTAAAGTTGCCTATTTTATATTTAAATATCAAACACCCCTTTTATATTTTTTTTCTAAAACAGAATCAATTTAATGATTGTCTTATTTAATTGGTTTATTTTTTTAAAAAAAAATTATGGTTATTTATAGTTTTATCTGATAAGTTATTAAAGACGTAGATTTCATTACTTTTTAGATAATTTCATATATTAGGTATATTATGGGAGTTAATATCAATTGAAATTATATTTTCTGTATTTTGTAATTTTCCAATTTGGAAGAGGTAATTTTATTAATTTATTTTGCCCAAGCCTCTTCACCCGGCGTCATCTTCCCACCGTATTCGACATGAATGCTGGTGAAGGTAGAGAGAGAGGGAGAGGGTGTGATAGTAATTAAGAGAGAGAGAGGCAGAGAGATAGGGAGATGGAGAGATAGAGAGAGACAAAAAGAGAGGCAGAGAGAGAGAGACAAAGAGGGAGATGGAGAGAGAGAGAGAGGTAGGGAGAGAGATGGAGAGGTAGAGAGAGAATCGAAAGATGGAGAAAGACGAAGACAGAGAGAAGAGGGAGAGAGGCAGAGAGAGAGCGGCGAGAGACAAGGAGACAGAGAAAGGCAGAGAGAGGGAGAGCAAGGCTGAGGAGAAAGAGCGAGAAGACAGATGGAGACGGAGGGAACGAGAGAGGAGTCACTTGGACGAAGATGGAGAGAGCAACCTGGACGGAGACAGAGGAGAGATCAATGAGAAGGCAGATACGGAGGAGAATAGCACCTGAGGAGAGAGAAATAAGAAGGCGTGGGTTACAAGGTGGGCAAGGTAAATAAAAAATAAAAAATTTAATCGCGCTGCTACAGAACCGAGCGATTCAATTTTGGTGGAATCGCTAGGGAAGAACCCTTGGCTGAGTGCGCTACCCGTTGTTCTAGTCATTAAATTTTGGGCGTAGGTTCTGAGGTGTGTTTTTGCAGAATTCATCAGAACCGGGCCCAAGTTCTGGTCCGATTTTGATTGCCCA
Organism: Pontederia paniculata; assembly: GCA_001647135.1. Taxonomy (NCBI): domain Eukaryota; kingdom Viridiplantae; phylum Streptophyta; class Magnoliopsida; order Commelinales; family Pontederiaceae; genus Pontederia; species Pontederia paniculata. Next base: position 9,713 of record LTAE01001610.1, on the reverse strand, counting down.
ATAGGGCCCAAATGTCACTGTCCACGGAACATACATAAGCATGCAATCTAATATTCCAATAAGAGAAATTAGATGCATTAAAAAGGTGAGGTATAGAAGTGGATTGTCCTTCTCCTTGGGTAAATTCATTTGATGCCATTTTGGCTCTAGATTGTTAAGTCTATATGAAATTTGTAGGTAGATACAAATCTATGAGTAACTTAGCTTTGATACCAATTGTAGGATCTAGATGACACCAAGNGTAAATTCATTTGATGCCATTTTGGCTCTAGATTGTTAAGTCTATATGAAATTTGTAGGTAGATACAAATCTATGAGTAACTTAGCTTTGATACCAATTGTAGGATCTAGATGACACCAAGAGGGGAGGAGTGAATTAGCGTATTAAAAATCTTTTTCTCTAAATGATGTTTATGCAGCGAAAATAATCACAAAATAATTGCAAGTAAAAACAAATGCAAAGAAGGAAACAAACACAACATATTTGTTGACGAGGTTCAGGCGAACTTTTGGCCTACGTTCCCACTTCGGTCTTCTCGAACTCGAGACCTCCGGAGATCACTAGATTTCCTTCTTCAAGGGCGAAGACTCCCTTACAACTTCTTTCTCCTTTTTTTTTTCTTTCGAGGGCAAGGAGATAATCTCTTACAATTGAGCTCGCTCTTGAACACTCTATCTACTTCCTTCTATTCTGGATTCTCACTAGAATGCACAGAAGGATGAACAATGGCTTTTCACTCAAGCTTACAAGTTCACACTAATCAATTTGCCAAAGTTACTTCCCACGACTCTTGGAACTTAGTTTTATACCCTTACACAAACTCTAATCTCTCTGTTAGAAACTAGCCGTTAATGCAAGTACAGTTCTATTCACCTGCTCCTCGGTCGACAACTTCTGCTTCTCGGTCGAACGCTACTCTGGTGAGTTCGTCCGTTAATCTGTCATCTGGTGCTTCAGTCTTCCACCGTTTCACCTTCAGACGTCCGCATTCATGGGCTTCAGTCTTTGTTCCTTCTTCTACCTTCCATAGGTCGTCCACTGCTTCCTACTGAGCACATCGGGCGACCTTTGGTTCTTTCAATCTTCTTCGTCAAGCTCATTTTGTTGCCCATTGATTTATCCACCAATCATTTGGACGACCTTTCTTGACTTGAGCACTTCTCTTCAACCATTCTTCGGTCGTCCGCTTTTTTTCCTTAAAGACCTTGGGCGACCGCTACTCTTTCTTCTGACTTCGGCCGCCCGCTGATTTTTCGCTGAATATCTCGGGCGTCCTATCTTCATCTTCTATAGTATTTGGTCATCCGCTCATCCCGCACCTAGTATTCTGGACGACCTCTCCTTTTCTTCTAACATACTTTGGCCGTCCACTGATTCTACTTTGAATCTCTCGGACGTCCTTTTCTTCTTTGTCTGATGTACTTCGGTCGCCCACTGACTCAAAGCTGAATGCTTTGGGCGTCCTTTCTTCGTCCTCTATAGCTTCTTTTGTTGTCCAATCATTTCTCCCTGAGTACTATGGACAACCTCTTCTCTTCCTTTCACATTCTTCTGACATGATTCGATTGTCCTCTGATACTGCTCAGCTACAGCGGACAACCTCTTCTTTTCCTCCGTCAACTTCTTCAGTCGTCCTATGATTTAACCCAAATGCATTGGATGACATATCTTGACTTTACTTCTACATATGCATTCCTTTGATCGTCAACTGATTCCATATTGAACCCTTCGGACGACCTTTCCTCTTGAACTGAAGTCCTTCGGTCGTCCATTGATTCTTCACTAAATTTTTTGGACAACCTTTTCTGACTTTGCAACTCCTCGATTTTTTTTCTAAGTACTTTGGTTGTCCACAGCTTCAACTCTGAAAATCTCGAACGACCGCTCTTGCTTTGATATTTTACTTCATACTCCTTCGGTCATCCACTGATCTCATACTAATTACTTTGGATGAACTTTCTCTTCATCTAGAGTACTTCGGTCGTCCAATGTTTCTGCTCTGAAATCTTCGGGCGACCTCTCTTGCCTTCACCTCAAAACAACTTCACTTAACCTCTTCATAAGGCGTCCACTCAACCTTGGAGCGCCTATTCCTTCATCCTTTATATTGTTTACTTCTAACCTTCTGTCGCCTGATTCTTTTCACTCGTACACACTAGGAGACCATTTCTGCTCGGGTGTATCTTCGATCGTCCAATCTTTATCCTCGGTCGATCGTTCAGTACTTAGCTTCATATCTTTAGTCTATGCTCCTTCCTTCACTCGACTTCTTCAAAGCCTTAGGAAGATTGCTCCATACTTAGGATTTTTCTTCTATTCTTCTTTGTACATAGGTCGTCCGTTCCTCAGCTTCGGTCGACATATTACTAACTGAAATAACAAATCATATCTTCTTCACACATGAAATTAAAAATCATTAGTACAAACTAAGCTTCCTCATCAATTTGTGATCATCAAAATAATCTCGGGATCATAGATTCAATATAACACAATTGTTATTGTTATTGAACATTAAGAAGCCAAATGTTATTGTGTGTTCATGTCATTGATTGATTGACGATTATTGAAATGATTAAAGTCACAAGATATAACAACTTAATCATTATTGTTTACTGATATATTGTTCATATGCTGATCCTTATTGCTATTATTATTATTTTTATTATTTTACATACTAGGCGAAGCTCACAGGACTTATCCCCTACATTGGATCCTGCAAGCCGGCGTTGCTCTGACATTAAGGTTGCATATGGCAAAATGTTAAGTAATGAGTTAAATATGTTGTAATCAATTAGTAGGTATTTTCTTATTTTTTCGCATATCGAGTCTTATGTATCGAGCTATGAGCTCAAGACTATGTATAAGCCCATGTTGTAAAATTCGGCACGATCAGACCGATTTCCGGGGTCTAAAATGGGTTGTGGGTCACTCAAAATTCGGGGTGTCAATTGGACCGTTTTGACCCTATCAAACCCGGTTAAAACCTAGGTTGAACAGCTCAACCCGGCGAGTTTGACCAACCTGGTCAAAAAAATTATTTTTTTCAAATAATAATAATAATAGAAGTTTAGTTTATTTTTCTAGAGATAAATAATCTACTTTGTCATATAAGTAAAATTTAAAATAATGAAGTTAAATAAAAAACTTAATGAATCAATCGAGCATATTAGTATTTAATAATTATCTTATTATTTATCTTTGTTCATTAAGCACTATTACAAATTATGAGTTAGAACTAAAAAATACCATGTTATTACAATTTATAATATTTACTCATGTATTTTGATTTTACAACTAATTTTTATTGTAGTGACCGGACGTGGTCACTCCGTTTCTCTTATAATTTTTTTATATTAATTTATTAATATCCGGTTCGATCATTTGATCCGACCGGTTCAATTTAACTCATCAAGCTATCCGGATCGATATCCGGATCGAGTTTTAAAACATTGGTATAAGTCATAGGCTTTGATGTTGTAAGTTAATTTTATGTGTTCTTATGGCAATGTATCAAAATTATTAATCATTTTCGCTGCCGTTATATTACTGTAATTTATCGTTTTTCGACGTGATTATCTATTGTATTCTTGTACCGTCTCGTGAGTCATCTCGACGCATGTCGGATATCGATTCGTGCACGTGTGGAGCGCGCTCGCGGGACGTTACAATTATTCTACGATTTAGTTTATAGAACTTTTTACTATTATAAGTCTTTGTCCGATCATCATCGAACTTAAATGCTCCATTATTTGGTAGCCATCTCATATAAATTATTCAAGATATTATGTTCCAAGTGCTATTCTTTTTAACAAATCTAACCCCATAAATTGATCCAACTCAAATATTCCACGTCTTCGGATCCAGAATCGCTGCAAAAAAGTTTGTCATCCCAAGAGTCCATCAAGTATTCCATCTCAAATCCTAACGAACCCAATTCCTCCCAGGGGATGTCATCACGGCCGCAGTTAGCTCTGCTGGATGCGGCAGGATTCGCGACCTCCTGTGCGCAAGCACCACTAAGTGGAGCGGCGATGGCCAAAGGATCCCCGCAGTTGTCTTCTGTGTTGATGCATGGAATTGGTGGTGTTGGGGAATGCCTCAGTTCTCTAACCTCTTGGTCTTCTGATTCAAATTTGAGCAAAAACTGTTCAGCTACTGCTGCTGGAGGAGGTGGAGGTGGTGGAAGTGGAGCTTGTGGCGTGTGTTCGTGAGCACACGCAGGTGCAGCGTTACATGTGTGCTCCCTTTGGTAAGTGACCAAGAACAAGGGTGGGTAATTGTTGCTTTGTTGTTCCACTCTTTTCTTTGCTGGGCATGGACTATAAGTGCAATTGTAATAACACCTGTAAAAGAAAAGATGTTAAAAAAAAGTTTCATCACAAATAGATCTTATGTAGTTTGTACTACATGGTATTAATTGATTGCACAGTTATGGCATATTTGGGTAGTTAGAATTTTCGAAATGTTGTAGTTAAAATATTATAATATTTTTCGCTGGCAAATTATTTTATAAACAAGTACTTGACATTTATAATGAAAAACATTATGAAATAATTATCTAACTGTATATCTATTTATCTCAGTAACTTCTCTTTCTCTTATATCTATTTTCTAAAGACTAAATTTATTTTATAACTATAAAGTATTTAAAAAGGTAATAAAAAAGTTTAAAACGAATTACGTCAAAAAAAAATATTGTAGTAATTAAGCTATTTATAGTTTTTTTTCCAAGAAGTGGAAAAAAAAGTACTCAAACAAGTCTATGTTTAAGCAAACTACAACTCCAACTATGTTTAATTATGATATTTACATTATGCTTTCATTTTCAATTTTGAACCAAATGTCAAGTAATAAAAATATTTGGAAGATGAGTAACCTTGGGAAAGCAAGGCCGGAAATGGTTTTCTCGCCATATTTCCTCCACAGGTGACCATCATGGTATGGATTGATAGTGGTAAATCCCTGCCAACTGTTTCCAGTCCTGCTGCTTACAGGGAAAAAATAAGAACAAGATTAGTACACAAAATTATAAAAATAATGTTTAGGTTCTGCTTGAAGAACCAAGTAGCAAATCTTTCATGCATTGCACCAACTAATTCATGAAATTCTAAAATTTAGCATGCATGAGAAGAGTAATTGTGTTGGTTACGCACGTTGTCTGGTGATCACCGACATTTTGGCCACCATCTGTGCATGAAGCGGGCAGCCGGCCGTGTCCGCCGTAGGTTCGATTCCGGAAGCTCGACTCGGCAGCGGCAACAGTCCATGGCTCCACCATGACTTCCTTGTTGGGCTCAGAGTTGGCGAGAGAAGCACTGCTACAAGCTGGTGGCTTTGCCCCTTGGCTAAGTAGTAGCCTTGCCTTCTTTGGTGGTGGAGACCAGGCAAGGCAACTGTAAGCGTCTTGCTGTTTTTCAAGGGTTCGGGTTTTGTTCACGCTTGCAGTCTTTCAGTTCTAGGATATATTCCTCGTTGTTCCTCCTATAGATTCGTATGTATACCTATATATATGGATGGAGAGAGAGAGAGAGAGAGAGAGAGAGAGAGAGAGAAGTACCGCACTACTATAAGATTGTTCCTAGCAAGATCCAGATAATGCATGAGACACTGGATTAGTTGTGATTTGTCCCCCGGATTTAGAATGGATATTATATTATATTATAGTATCTATGAACAATACATTGTATAATCTATTTCCCCTTAATTTTAAAATGCGGTGCTTATATATAAAGTCCAATTTAATTTTCCATCTATTTGTTTCTTCTAATTTTATTAACAAGAGCTGCATGCATGTTCATTTTTAATTTTGTAAACCTAATTTCCCGAATTCATGCATTTTCCCCATTGAATTTTTATCTCTTTTCATAGCGAGAAACTTTTTTTGGAAAAAATATCGAATGTATAAAAAGAGTGGTAAAATAATAAACCAGCCCTTCATATCCATTCGTTTTAATGACGTGAATGATTTAATAAAGACGAAGGTCATCAAAGTTACATCATCACCATCATTGAAGCATCGTGTTAATTAAATTAATTAAACCCTTGCAGCTTCACTCTCTTTGCATGCGTGATGGTTCGTAGAACTTGTTGGAAGCCTTTTTAAGGTGGCGTGGAACACGTTGGAGATCGTCCTATATACCAATTAATTTACTTCACTCCTCGCATTGCTAGGTCTTTTCGTTCGTTGACCACAGTTGACCCATCCATGCATGGCTCCTTCTCTTGCGTGTGCTCGTCACGCTTTGAGTAGTAGCTTAATTATGGACTTTGACGTGGCTATGCGTGATAAAATATAATGGCTAGGGATCAACAAGTCACTTAGTGAGCTCAGTATCAGCCAAAAGAATATGCATACGTGGGCATTAGTTATAAGAAGATACAAGATCAAGGATAAGAAAGGAACATTAGTTGTGTGCAGGGGTGGACCTATATATAGTGTGGGTGACTCGGCCTCCCCTAACTTTTCGGTATAGAAAGTATATATATAAGTATATACTAGTAGATATAATTAATATATAAAATAAATGTTAAAAGGAAGTAAGGTTATCTACTTAGTATAGTGGTTAAGGGGTATTGGATACTATGATGAGGTCAAGAGTTCAATCCTTGGTTCTTCTTAATTTTTTTTTTACTTTTATATGTATCGACCCCCCTAACTTTTCGTTCTAGTGTCCATCCTTGATTGTGTGTGAGAGAGAGAGGACAAAGGAAGAAATCACTCGAGGAAAGAGAGAGAGATAGAGAGGAAGAAATTATTCGAGCAAATTTAAAGTAGAAATTATTCGAGCAAATTTAAAGTGGCATTACATGCCCACTGTATTTATGCATTGATGGATCCACTTCCTGTTTTTGTTTTAGAGAGACAAGTGAGAGAAAGGACGAAGAAAGTGGGATCGACAGAAAGGAATGAAGTATCCCCACCACAATTGGAAAAGCATGTTCTAAAGCATATTAAAGCACATATATCTATTAGAAAATAGCAACTTGGCTTATGACGACTCTAAAGAAATAACTTTATGTTAGCCTGCTTTTTCATTCTTTTTTTTTTCCTTTCGAGAGAATTAAAACACTGGTCGTCATGTTTTGCCATCTAACTAGTAGCTAGTGACCATGAGCACATGTTCAAACCAAGATTGACTCAGAAATTTGAGTTTTCTTTCCTGTGTTCATGCCTTAAAAATAAATAGATGGGTATTATCATAGTGTGTTATGATGTGCATCATTCTACTTTACTGTACACATTATTTAATTGCTTTGAATCTTTGACATCACCTTTATCTAGCATGTAATTAACGCGTGCATTCATCTTATATTCTCCATTACAAGGGAGCTGAATGAAAGCAAATTAGAAATAAATTTGCACGAAAATTTTATGAGAGTTAAGTTTCAGACCTTTTAATTTATGAGTGAGTTGTGTGTCAAAAAAGAGAAAACGGTGCACTCATATTTATGAGATTAATTTGTAATTGAAGTTGCGCAATACAATGGCAAACATTTCGATTAATTCGTGGATCAAGAAATTTTGAATATTCTCAAAAGCATGAATAATGTATTTCTTATTTTTTTTGTTATCGTTCTTATATTAAGTCCATGGATTCCGTTTATATTTTAATATTGAGAAAAAAAATAAAGAGAATTATAGACCGAGTTAGATTAAGCATGTTAATAAAATTATATTCCCATTTATCTTATATTTTTTAGACATTTCTCACAAATTATTAAATCTCATATAAAATGTCAAAAGGTAAAACCGCGTTGCATTATATGTAAACAGGTAAATGAAATATATCAAGAAGAAAGGAGAAATTACCATAGCATCGAATTATATATCGAAGAGGGAAAAATAAATAAAACATGAAATAATTTAATTACCAACTTGGAGCCAATAGATGGCATGTCAATGGTAGGTAGGTAATTAAAATGGTCATAAGGTTTCAGTCCATGCACGCGTTGTCCAAACTTTTCAACACTTGTGAGTTTACATTTAGTAACAAGATCATTATTATTTTTTTCTTAAAAAATATTTTTCCTTTTAAAAGCTTAGTAGTTGGTAGCATTTAGCTCATATAAATTAGTTATTTATTATTCAATTATTTATGTTTTAATATTTGTACATTTTTTTTATTTAATTTCTTTCATTTATTTAAGTATTATTTGAATATAAATGGATGAATTGTGACTTCTGTCAACTTCAAACGTAAATAAATAAGACCACTTCAATTAAAATGTAATTGGATAAATCGTACTTCGATACTTGTATGTAGGGACAAAATCAGGAAAGAATGTTAGGAAAGATCAAAATATATAAAAATAAATATAAAAAAATTGTGATAATTTGTTAGCATATATCCACTACACTAATTAAATAATTATGATAATGACTACAATTAGTAGTAGTAGTAGTATATATATATATATATATATAGTAATGTTTTTTTCTTAATCTTTTAGGATTATTGGTAATATCAGAGTCAGAGATTTTGAGTTCGAATATCGATGTTGCTCGTATTAAAACTTAATTTCTTCTCTTAGGTTGCGTTCACTAGATTATCTTTCCACATTACCTAGCAATTTATATTATCTTTTACAAAGATTGTCATTAATTAAAATATCAGCAATGTGCATTGCTTTATTTAGTATGCATAAGCAATGTACAGACAATCTTTATTATTTTATTTATTATATAAAAAATAATTAATAATATAAAAATTTTACCAAAATACCTTTAAATAATAGAGTTAAGTTTATAAATTTAATTTCAACTATGTAAACTTGAATTACCAACATATACCCAAGATTGTTAAGATCGAGATCTTACTTAGGATCGGAAGAGGATTGCAAGATCGACGATCGGATAAGGATTATTTGATTTTGTGAAAGATCTTACGAAGATCATAAAGATCTTACGAATTAGATCGTATGATTGATAGGGGGATAAATACAGGAAGATCGTAAGATAGATCATAAAAGATCGAGATCTTGATAACCTTACATATATCTAAACTCATAAAATTTATACATCAAATAAATAAATATATAAAATAAATAGTATACAATTATCTGATGATAATAATTATTCTAAAATATTATTATATTAAAATAATTAATAATTAATTGTTTATTAATTATAATATACAAAAATTATAATTAATTAATAATGTTGATATTAAAATTAATAGAAATAACAATAATAATCTATTTAATGATAAAAAAATATTACTATACTGATTAATAATAATTAAACTAATTAATAAAATATTACATTATTATTTATTTAGTTATTTTTATCATTTAGTTAAATAAAATTCTAAAGGTCAAAGGTGGAAAAAAAATTATAACAGATTGCTTGTAAAGTGACAATCTAGATTGCCTCATCTCTCATAAACAATTTAGATTGCCACTTCACAAGTAATCTACATTGCCTGCAATGTAAATTACTTGTAAAGTTAAGTCAAAGTGAACAAGATAATGTAGTAAGTCCAGATAATTTAATACAACATTATCGGTAATGTGAAAATATTACTTCTAAAGAAATGATCCTTTAGTTATTCATGTTTTGGACTTTGGGCTAGATCAAAATTGTCAGCGGTCCACACATAAGAGTGTTACTAATATAAATATAAAGATATTGCTCTTTATATTAATTTAAAATTTTAAAATTATTGAGAGCACATCATATATATATATATATATATATATATATATATATATA
>LTAE01001609.1:32648-52866 GCA_001647135.1 Pontederia paniculata | reverse complement strand
AAGGAGAAAGTTCACTCTAAGTGGACCAAGGGTGCTCACCTATATTTTGGAAACCTTATCACTTTCATGGTTCGAAAAGTTCTTAAGTCTAAGTTTGATGCCAATGAAGATATCCTCCTGCCCAACAAAAATGATAAAATCACTTTCACTGTCCTTACCAGAAAGGGACTCACCAAGGAATCTTCTCAACCCACTGAATTCCCATTTACTTCTGAGTATCAGGACCCGATGTGTCGGTCATCTAAACTTCCAAGAGATCCCTCCACAGCTGCAACTCCTCCCCTACAACCTACTCAGTCACATAGGAATCTTTCCACTCAGTTGGCACTTCCTCATTCTCAGTTGCATGGCCTCCTAGTAGAGCATATTGGACTACCCTGTGCACCAAGGTGGACACCATGTCAACCCTACTCATCGCAATGTCCACCCAACTGACTCAAGCTCTGGAACTGTTGAAGAAAGTTGAAGATGAGCAATTTGAGACTCGTGAAATTGATAAATTCCTTGCATGTTTTCATAATCAGGCTTGTGGACATTGGGCGGTCATGGATGGGTTCATGAGAGCAATTGGCTATGATCCTGATGCACAACCTCCTTTTGATAATTACAAAGGGGGAGAGACCAGTCAGAGGAGTGAACCTGCACCTGAGCCCTCTGCAGAAGAACCAGCACCAACAGAAGAGAGACTTGAACCCATTATAGAAGAGGTTCAAGGGGGGGGGGGACCAGGAGGCACTTGAAGAAGGAGCTCAGGGTGAGGATCAGATTGCTCAAGGAGAAGCTGATAGAGCTGATTTTCAAGAACAAAGGGAAGTTGTTGATCAAGAAAGAAGTTCTGCACAAGAAGAAGAAGCTGGCCAAACAAACATTGAAGTGTTAGCTGAACAAGCAATCATTGAGATGCAAAGTGGCCAGGTTACTACTGAAGCAGCAACTATGAGAGATAGGATAGAGGATGGGTTTCAAGACTTGTTTGCTGAGCAAGATGAAAGTATCAACATTCTGATGGAAGAAGCAGTGAGCAAGATACTAGAAGAAACTGCTAAGATCACTAAGGATATAGTTGGGGTGTCAACAAATTCTTCTCCTGAAAAGAAGTTTGGAAAAAGCTTCAAGCGGAAGAAAAAAGATAAGAACCAGGAAAATTAAGATAGGCATAGTTGTATTGTAAAATTAATTTTTGTTGTAGTCAACAAATTTGTGAGGAAGCTTAGTTAGAACGTGTTGAAGTGATCTTTGAAAGACAGGATTTTTATGTTCAGTAAGTGATAGGTCAACTGAAGTTGAAGAATTGACAACCTATGCATAAAGAAGACATTAAGGAAAAATTCTAAGTGTGCAACAGTCGTCCAAAGGATGTGAAATGGTCGACCTATGTGAGAAACAAAGAATGAAGAAAAAGAGCCAAGTACTGAGCGGTTGACCGAGGATGATTGATGGACGACCGAAGACAGGTTGAACAGGAAAGGTCGCCCTGTGAAGATAGTGGGCGACCGAAGGTTCTAAGTCAATAGTACGGAGGTTGAAAAATGGGAGCTTCAAGGAGAAGTGGACGCCCTATGATGAAGATTAGCTGATGATGATATGGTTAAGGAATGAACAGTCATCCGTAGTTGAATAGTGGACGACCGAAGAGCTAAAGATGAAGACATAGATCGTCTAAGAGTTTTAAAGTTAAGATAGTGGATGATCGAAAGATTGTCAATGTTGGAAAAGGACGTCCATAGGCTCATGAGTTAAAGCTACGGATGACCTAAGTAATGATAGAAGAATGAAAGGTCGACCGAAGGTGGAGACGGGCGACCGATAGATTTCAGATGAAGACAAAGGTCGTCCGAGAGTCTTGAAGTGAAGGTAAGTGAATGACCGGAAGAATGTATGGTCTGAGGCAAAATTATGAGCGGACATCCGAAGGATCAACGGACGACCGACGTTAGTCACATGGAGACTTTGGTCGTCCAAAAGCTTATGAGTCAGAGGAAGTGGACGACCAGTGAACCTGGCAGAAGAATGAAAAAACGTTCAAAGAATATGAATGTTGTCAGAGGACGTCCAAAGAATATCAGAAGAATGAGCGGCAGACGTCTGAGGATCTCAGTGGAGAATGAGCGGACGACCGAAGTATTGAGTAAAGAAACAGCTGACATCCGAAGAACTCAGTGAAGAATGAACGGATGCCCAAAGTACTCAAAGAAAAGGAAAAGTACGTTCGAGGGATTCAGGAAGAATCAGCAGACGACCAGAGAAGAGTTAATATCAATAAAATATATTGGCACCCAATGATATCGTTTGTTGTACATACTTCCTATTCAATGCTCTTCTGGAGTGTCATATTTTTGCTTCAAGAAAATCCATTTCTGTTCAAAATCAACAATATCTTCTGAGTCATATATCCAACTTTCATATTCCTTTTTGAAGTTTTCTCGTGAATATAAATCTTGAAGATGAGAGAAAGAATTATTTCGAATATGCCACATGTAAAATCTATGGTGTGTATTAGGGAATACTTTACGAATCACATTACTCATAGCAATATCTTGATCAGTTATAATTGCCATAGGATGTTTTCCATCCATGCATATCAATAAAGTTTCAAACAACTAAATAAATGTTGCTTCTATTTCGCCAGCGAGCAATGCACATCCTAACAATGTTGATTGCCTATGATGATTAACTCTAGTGAATAGAGCAAATGGCATGCAAAATGCATTTGTCCTATATGTTGCATCAAATACAACATCACCAAACGTCGTGTAAGAATCTCTACATTTGTCATCAACCCAAAAGAAACTTCTAACGACGTAATTGGCTTCCAGTTCCTAGTGAGCAAAGAATCCTTCATCAGTATGTGATTTGTTTTGAAAATAAGAAATCACCCTCATGTATTCTTCACCGATATTATTTTTTTTATCGATTTCAAATGATCCTTGCATTTTTGAGTTGTGACTGATGAATCACCAGAATATTTAAGAATTCTAGCTATTGTTGACGGGCTAAGCCTAAAATCATTTAATGTTTCCATGGCTCTTTTAGTAGAAGCAGACAATTGATTATGGGAACGTAAGTTCGCTACTTTGGAGGGAGTAGCTAAAACATGTGTGAGCTCTTCGTAGAATTTTTTCACCTCCCACTTTCCATCATCTATTCTTCCAACAACTGAATGTGCCTTGCAATCATCTCTAACATTACTTCTTCGCTTTATTTCTTTCCCTACATCTTGTTTGTCATTAATATTTTTATGCCTGTCTTTTGAACAAACAAATTTTCTTCTTATGATTTCATTTGTTTTTCTTGATCTTACAGGATAAGCTTTTCCCACAGAAAAATCAACTACCTTAGCATAAAGATTATAGAATGTATAGGCATCCTCTTCTATATCAAAGATCATCCAAGATGTGGTTTATTAATTTCATAGGACTTCTCATAAATCTTATCTTTAAAATAAGAATCTTCATTGACAACTAACTGTCAGAATGTAACAAAAGAATATATGAATATGACCTATTTAATTTTCAATTTGTAACAAATACAAAAAAAACATAACATATACCTTTGTTGTGTGCAAGGTAATTCTTTTGTGCATTGATCTTCATTAAAATCTTTAGAAGCATCATTTTGTATTTCTTGAATGCATTGATCTTTGTCACTACTTTGATTATTTGTTTGAGTAAGAAATCGCGAATGATCCGAAATTCTTTTCATTTGAGACCTCTTTGCTTTGACCTTCTTGCTTTTTTCTATGTTGGTTAATGAAGAGTCGCTGATCCCGGCTCTCGATAGTGAAAAAATCGTTCTACCCTGCACCCTCTTTTTGGTTACTTCCAATTACGTAAATCAATAGTTCAAACCGCAAACTTGCGACTTGATAAGAGTACCCGGTTAACTGAGTGCGACGCGCTGGACGAGAGGAAAACCTAATCGCCGAATAGCTGAACGGTCACAAGTAAGCTATCGAATATAATAATTTAAAAAGAAAGACAAAACAAGCAAGAAAGTTAAAATAAATTATTTTGTGCAAGAAAGTTAAAAGACAGTGTTGCTAATTTTTTATAGTTTGCTTGTGATGCCAAAATCAAGATGTTTCTTCCTATAAAAAAGAAATTCGATTTAGACCATCAAGAATTATGAATTATTCTTGTTCATGGTGCATTATTAATGTCCTTTTGTTAAATATGCTCCTTTTATTAGGTCGTGTAACTCGTGCTACAGAAAATAAGTTGTCATTTTATTGTATCATCGCGTTGATGTCAATGTGAGGCCAACTTGGTACATGGATTATGGTCCTATATGCCATAATTCGTAATTAACATGTATGTTTACTTGAGCAGCATTAACCTACCATCCATCTGGCGCAAAAAAAATATATTTTCCTTTCTCACATTATTTTATGAAAAAATACTTAAAATTTATATAATTCACTATTTATGACAATTGGAAAAAGAATTTTATGAGGCAATACCAATATATGATTTGCATAGCTTATGAACACCACAAAAATTAATGATAGATGGCTTTGACATTTTAAAGTCTAATAATTTTTGGCCAAATCACCTCTAATATTAATATGTTAAAATTATATCTCATCCTGATAAATACTTTAAAGATCTAAAATGTTTTGGCTAATTTGATTATTAAAATCCAAATTCATCACCGTTAAAAAAATAAAATGAAACAACCTTGGGCGAGTTGTGCAGCAGGGACGACAAACAGAAGTTGGGTGAGTTGTGCAGCAGGTGGTGATGATTTGCGCCAACGTGCAAGCAGGAGTGTGCAGCAGCAGACGATGTGCAATGGCAGGTAGACACAGTGTGCAACAACAAACAATCTATGATGATAGATGGACAGCAAACCTCCGTGTAGCAGTTGCAGTCAATGTGCCATGACACAGACGATGTGGGAATCAGTGTGCGGCGGCCAATTGCGATGATGAATAATACACAGTGAATGACAAAAGAGAGATTGAGAGGAGACAGAAGGTGAAAAGGGATTAGAGAGAAGGAAGAGGGTAGGGTCGGTAATAAGTCAGATCGTTCATGAGCGGTTCGTGGCTTCGCCTATTTTAGGTCTTGCTCGGTTCGCCTTTTTAGATAAATAAGTCAGACTTAAAATTAAGATTTTATCTTTTTTATTTAAACAGACTTAGCTCGTCTATATTAGGCCTACCTTGTTAGCTTATAAGGCCAACTTATATAATTAATATATATTATAAAATTTAAAAGTGTTTAGCATATGAGCCAAATTTATTAATAATTTTGATTCAAAAAATCAAATGTAATATAGAAAAAGATACAATAAGTCACTTTTATTTGAAATTATTATTAATTTTAATGTGTTAGATATATACAATACTAAAGTGCACAATATTTTCTTTTTAATATTATAATATAAGTTAAAATATAATTTAATATATATTTATTATAGATACAATAAGTCACTTTTATTTGAAATTATTATTAATTTTAATGTGTTAGATATATACAATACTAAAGTGCACAATATTTTCTTTTTAATATTATAATATAAGTTAAAATATAATTTAATATATATTTATTAATTAATAAATATGGCTTAATAAGCTATTAAGCTAGGTCAGGTTTCTTGAATTTAATAAACAAGGTAGGCCAAACTTAATTTTTAAGTTTATTATAGGCCTTTGGCCTAGCTCGTTTATTAAACTTTTTAAATAGGCCTGGTCTATTTAAGTGTCGGCCTAGCTCGGCTCGGCTCGTGTCCACCCCTAGAAGAGGGGAAGTCGGCTGGTTGGAGAGAGAAAAGGTGGGGGAAGGGAGGAGGGAGAAGGGGAGAAGGGTAGAGGGAGAGAGAATGTCGGCTCATTGGAGAGGAAAAAGAAAAGTTAGGTTTCAGGGTTTTATTAAAATAGAGATGATCTGCACCATTCATTATTAATGGAAGGATGGTGATTAAAGAACTTTTACTTAAATAAATTGGATGAATATGATTTGTCTAAATTTAATCTAATGGTTAATATTGCTGTCAACTATCCTAGTGGGAGGAGCCGCCCACTAGGATCCCTTTTCCCTATAATTAATCTTTAATCGTTAGAGAAAACTACTCAATTATACATTTAAAATGATTTATCAAACATTCAGCGGGGCTGACACGGGTCATGTTAGACATGGAAACAATCATGTTCAATGTTGGGTAATCACGTCGTCGACAACCCGTTTCAAGTAGTTGACGCGGGCCATGTCAGGGTTTGACGCGATTCGTGTTCCATTTGTTCATCGTTATAATATAAACCTCTTAGAACACACGTCATGCTTCATACCATGTTCGATCCTTCATTAAAATAATTAGGCCAACACGTTGGGGCAACGCAGGCCATGTCATATTCCAATCCGGGCCATTTTCCATGACCGTACACTTTGGGTTTCATGATTCATCTTTCTCGATCGATGTGAACCATGTCCGATCTCAGCGCAGACTGTGTTGGCCTAATCTATTTAACTTTGGAACATGAGTCGTACGTCAGGAAGACATTGCTCATGTCCGTCAAAATAGGCGATGCTGGGGTTTCATGGCATCAAGACGCGGGTCGTTTCTAGGGTGGATGCTATCCGTGTCTTAGTGACTCAATGCAAGTTTGGGTTCAGGTTCATGTCGGACGGAGTAGGCCGTGTCCGAGATGGACGTGAACTGTGTTTCATCAATGAACAATACTTTTCAGTAATTAAAATATGTTGTCGATGCAGAGAATATTATTAATCTTGATTGAATTAAATTATTCATTTAGATAATTACCTAAGGATTAAACGATCTAATCATCATCTCAAATCATCATTATTTAGCATAAACCCTAACATGTAATTTATTTAACATGAATAAATTTATCTAAAGGGATTCACCTATTTACATAATGAATATTGTAAGATTTTTTTGGAGTTCGCTCTACTTTGATCTTTGCCTTCTCCTCCTTGCTCCATGTGTTGTTGTAAGTTCCCTTCACGTTCTTTTGAGAATTTGACGTAGGCTTATGTGTGTGTGAGAGAGAGAGAGAGAGAGAGAGAGAGAGAGAACTATGGGAAAGAGAGATGAGGTCCTTACCTAAGCACTTAGTGGGAGAGAGAAGAGAGGGAGATGCTACTCTAGCTGAAGTTTTGAGGGAGAAATAAAATAATGAGAGGTTCTCTCTTCTATATTTATTTATAGAGCTTTATTTAGGGTTTCTCAAAGTTTAATCTCACTCAAACTCTCTCTTATTTAACTTAATCCTATAATTATTTTTTTTTTCTTAATCTCGAATATAAAGTATTATTATTTAATTTAATATGGTATTTAAATATCTAGGACCATAACACGACTCGTGTTAAATCCTAACACGGCCCCTTTTTGGTCTTAGTCACAACACGGTCCGTGTCATTTATCGACATGACCCGTGTTGGGTTTTTTGACGCGATAGATGTTACACTTGTTCTACTTCTATTAAATTAAGAGTTCAATAAATGTGTACGATATTTAAATAGAGTATATCATGTATCATATTATATGAACAGTTGGATTTGAGATGCATGATTAATAATAAATCGTCTATTTAAGATTCATATTTTCTATTTATTTTTGTCAATTACATATCTCAAATCCAATTATTCAAATGATAGGATATATAATGTACTCTACTTAAATAGCGCATTCATTAAATTCTTCTAGTAATAAGAATCCATTATCTAATTTTTATGTATACTATTTGTGCTTTCAATAAGACCTTGCATTGTCCGAGTGACACTTGTACTAGCTGAAAGCCTATCAACATGATGTGTTTTTCCCTTGGTGGCTTGACATACTGCAAGCGGAAAATTCGACACTCCTGTCTGAATAGTTATTAAAACCTGCTAATTTTGAGGCCATTATTGAATGCTGGCCCGACCACAATCTCACCTCAATCGGTTTGGATATGGATTGCAAAATGCCATATTTTTGTCCAAGTTGAATATTCATTATTTTATTATGAAAAAAATAAAAGTGTTTCCTACTTAAATATCTATGTTACCTAACTTTCAAATAGTTACCGTTAAATCTATTATGAATATCAATTTTTTTCTCTCCTAATTATTTTCATTCATCGTAGATGTAAAATTCAACGATTAAGAAATTAGGTAATATGGTATTACTTATTTAAGTAGAAAATACCTTCATTGAATCCTAATATTATTATTTTAATTTGTGGTTATTTTCTTAATTTTTTTAATAGTTTTATATAGGGGTTTTAGTGTACAACGTATGCAAAAAAATAAAAAAAAAATCACTGTAAAGTAATCCAATCAACGTTGGATTTGAACTTTTTTTCCCAATACTAATTAACATTAGTAATTATTTTATATAAAATTATTTAAGTTATTATATAATTTTACTAATTTATTATCGTTAATTTAATTTGTTTTAGTTGGTATTGTTTTTTTATTTTTAATTTATATTTATTCTTATATAATATATATATATAAGTTTTTTATTAGACAGATATTACACATGAGTTTTTTCTTACTGATTCAACTCCTCTTTACAATATAATTTTGATCATATTATTATATAATATATAATAATTATAAGTAGAATAATATTACATTTTATTATTTAGTTACTAAGTACCAATTTATTGTATAATTATATTAAATAGTATGTATACGAAATAAATACAAATTTCATTGTAGCAAAAAATTAGAATTTGTTTTAAAAATATCAAATAGTTAAAAAGGAAAGATCTGATCCAACATAATGCAATCTAATTTGATCGGACCGTCCGGATGTCAATTACATGAACAAGAACATAGACAAGTAAGATACGAAATTACATCTCTAGCTCTTAAATCACATAAATCATTATGACACCCGGTAAATCATATTTTCCGGTGTTGATCTTTATCTCTATAAACATAAATTCTAGTTAATTCAATTTAAAGTGAAAATTAAAGTTAAACATCTGTCAACAGTATTTTTTTATAAGGCTCAACAGTAATAATTTTGATACTATATCACATGACTTTCTTATAAGATACAACTACCTAAATAATTGAATCAATCATCATTTAATATCTTTGGAAATAGTTTGATCAGGTCGAAATCATTAGTATTAGGTATGAAACAATAACAGATCAACATATGAAGTATGTTTAGACCAAATTGAGACTGCAAGGCACACACACCTGCTTAGTCGCAACATTACATTACATTGCAAAGGGCGGGCGTTCCAGTCTTCTCATCTCACCTGTTCAACCAAAGACAAGAAGTTGCGACGTGAACAAGAATAGGAGGACCCTGCCGGAGCATATGGGGAACTGCCAAGCGGCGGAGGCGGCTGCGGTACTGATACAGCACCCGGGAGGGAAGGTGGAGAAGCTCCACCGGCCGATGAGCGCCTCGGAGGTCATGAAGAGCAACCCCGGCCACTACGTGGCCCTGGTCACCCTCTACGTATCGGAGCAGAAGCCCGGCAGCGGCGGCGCCAGGCGGTTCACGCGTGTGAGGCTCCTCAAGCCAAACGAAGTTCTCTTGCTCGGGAACGTCTATCGGCTGATCACCTCACAAGGTTCTGACCATTAATTAACAGCTCGCAGGACAACTTTTCCTGGCTATAGACTCGTACATTATTCATTCTCCTGACCGTGAATTTTGTTGCTTCTTTCGGTTTGATCAGAAGTAGCAAATGCCATTCGAGCAAGGAAACAGGATAAGATGAAGAAGAACCAGAAAGAATTCTGCGGAAGACAGCAGCAGCTACAGCGAAGCGGAACATATGACGAGGGTGCTCAGATGGTCGAAGATGGAAGACAGCAATACCATGAATCAGGTGCATACTTCTGTGCGCTTAGCTGAAACGTTCATTTCCTTGGTTGTATCATGGAGTGAAGTAGTCCCTATGGTTTCAAATTTTGTTACTGCAATCAGTAACTCTAGATTTTGATCTAAATCATGTCACTTCTATCTACAACAAGTACTTTAGGATTATATGGGTGAAAGAACTACTGGGGTCAGTATCGAGATGAACATGATGATACAATGATCATTCTGTTGGAATTGGCTGCTTTGAGTTACTTGGACCATTGCAGACTTTCACAGATACTGCAACGCCCCCTCAAAGGGTTGCCTTCCTGTTCAGGTGTCCGTCTCGAGTTTAATTTGTAAATGTTGTGAATTACAGGATGTGGTGTTAGAGATTGGCCAGACAGCAGAGACAAGGAAGCAGTAGGCTGCAGCCAGCAGCCATGAACATGGATTAGAAAAAGAACATCACTACATCAGAGTACTGATTTCATGATTAAAATAGATCATGATGTAATCAAGCACTGCTTTTTTCTGTCACTTACATTGTAGGGTTCAACAAATTTGTAGCCTGGCCTTTTTCCCACCTTTTAATGGCGAATGAGATGCGGAATTATTCATATGTCATATTCGCAGCTCACTATTTGGGTCGTATCAACTTTAGAATTGGCAAAAAGAGAAAATAAAGGAAAATTGAGTATACTCTTAAGCTAATAAATTATGATCTTATCTTTATTCTTTCTTTTACATTTTAAATGTTTGATTCTATCCAACCCTGCTAGGAAGGACGAATCTCTGGTGCATTAGTAAGTGTACAAGAATTCAAGCAATGAAGTCAAATTACAAAGAAAAAAAAAAGTATAATGCATTTTTACTGATACTCGAACAATATTCATATATTCTGTATCATTATTTTATAGTACACATGTATTACATTAAAAATATACACTTCTTGACCTTAATTATAAATTTTTTAATTGATATTGGTTATTAATATTATGAGAATTAATAATTTTAAATTTTAAATAAAAGAATATCATTTTACTCTTTTATCTTTATTTCGAATTAATGCTAACAATTTTACATATCATTAAGTCTACTTATAGTTTGCCAAACCTTACATGAAAAGATTATTCCGCGTAGACAATGCTCTTATCATCTAGAATTTTGTTAGATTGTAGCCCCGTGACTCAAACTTCAAGCTTTGCATCTTTCTTTGAAACACACGGCCAAGATCCAAATTAAGTCAAAGAAAAGTTTTCCTCCTGGTGATAGAAGGACAAAATGGAGGGTGCAACTTGCTACAATGGCCGGACACGCGTCTTGCATCCCAATCTTTAAGATCAGAATGCATACAGAACCTAACAAAAGCAATAATGAGAGCACAATGGACTTGAATCATGTTGTAATACCCAGAAAATTTAATAAAGCAAGTGAGACCCATTTTCCCACTTAAGTGTCATCCCATTGGACCACAAATTCCACTCACTTACCTTCATATATAACCCCAAAACCCTCCAGTTTCTCTCTCATCCGAAAATGGCACCCAACTCCATTGTTATTGTCACCAAGAAGGCTTAGTAACCAGTTCTCAAGCTCACCCTACTTGGAAGTTCAGCAGAAGGAAAAGGAAAGGAGAAACAATAGAGACAAGGAGAAGAGAAGAGAGGTGCTGCCACAAGGGGAGGAGAAGAAGAAGAAGGAAAGAAGACACCCAAAAATTTAGGGATTTTTGCTATAAGAAAGGTATGTAAAGGGGATCCTCTCCTTCTCACTTGATTTGGTGTTCAATTTGTATAAATTGTTCATGAGAAGGAGGAAGTATGTAAGAAGAACTTAGAATGCTTGTTTAGGAGTTAAATTATGAGAAAAAAATCATATGTTGCATACTTGCATATTCGGTGCTTGATAAAATGTATGTGAGAGGATAATACTTCTAAACTAATGATCAGGAAGTAGGAATAGATTATGATAGTTAATGTTGATAAGTAAAGGAGATCATGAACTAATATAGATGCTTATAGTTTACTCAGAGATAGGATTTCGAAATTCTGTCCAGATTTCGTAGCTGCTGTTTAGAGGTCTTTTTTTGACTAGGCTACAGTTGCTCAAAAATTATGATTAGTATATGAAAACGTAGGCCTTGAAGTCTAGTTTGCATAGTCACTGATTTCACCTTATTCTGATTTGTAATATAGAAGTTATGATCAAAATACTACAGCACTGTTAAGCTGTTCCGAACCAAGATATGCTAGCTTTGTAAAATACTTAGTAAATTAGAAAGATTTAATTATTGGATGATATCTAGATTGAAGATATATGTTTCAAGGTAGGTTCAAATGAGATTGGTCTTATATGATTTTGATATGTACAATTAGAGTTATAATGCTATGAATCATGCTTAAGTTCATAGTTATAATCATTATGCATGCCTAGGATGAATAGCAAACTCACTTCTTGAAAGGACCATCGATTACTTATGAATCTAGTGACATGATTGAATGTATGATGCCTTGTTATGTATTGTCTTATGATCAATTTCACGCGATAAAACTAGGAAAGTTACTTAAAACGAAGTAGAGTTGATTGGGCACAAAATTGGATCAAAAGAAACATAAAGGGGGACATATGTGGGGAAAACGGTCGACCGAAATGAAGAATCGGTCGACCGAAATTGAGAGAAATAGGGCGAGAGTGTTCGACAGGATTTTCGGTCGACCAATTCTAGGTTTCGGTCGACCAGTTTTGTGATTCAAACCTTACAGAGCTTCGACATGATTTTCGGACGACCGAAAGTGAGTTTCGGTCGACCAGACCGATAATTGTCCAGGACTTTCGGTCGACCTAAAGTAGTTTCGGTCGACCGGAACGACAGTTTTCAGGATGCCCAAGAATTGTGTTTTGTTCATCCGATATCCAAATAATTGACCGTTTTGAGTCTTTTCACACACGTACATAATTATGGTCCATATCTTAAGTATGACCTAAGCATTTATCCTTTTAGATGATCCCAAAAACCTTAATTCATCTTAAAGTCAAGTATTATCACGCGCTTCATAGTTAGGGTGAAAGCAAGTTTATAGTCGCAAAGTCACGTTATTGATTGATGTATTGCGTACACCTAGACACGATATGCATGTTCAACCGTAACTAGGTTAAAAGATGAACAATGTGATGATTGTAATGTTGTTTGATGTATTGTAATTAAAAGACGGATTGGGATTAATTTTGGTACATCATTAAAGATAGAAGTAAGGATCTTCATTGAGAATGAGGATGTGCTTCTCGGGCAAGTAACGTCTTCACCAGATGTGGTGATGTGCTACCCAGGGCAAGTAACGTCTTCACCAGACGTGGTGATTGTGCTACCCAATGCCCAAAGGTGGGGCAATATGGTCTGATCAACCAAAAATGTTGTTGTACCAAAACCCCCAATCGAGATAAGATAATAAAAGGACATGTGACTATGGGGACGGCTTGAGGACGGCTTGGGGACGGCTTATGTGAAGTTAGATGATTAACTTCTAAATGTCACATGATAAGAAGATTAAAGATGAAGAATGACATGAACGATAAAGTTAAGCCAAAAGGGCTATATGCATTGAAGGCAATGCCAAGTACGACGTTCATGGTTAAAGATGCATTATATTGATAATGCTAAGCATATGGTGCATTATATTGATAATGCCAAGTTAAGTAAAGTTATGATGAAATAAAGATGCATTGTAATGATAATGCATAATCAAGATAAAGAAAGCAAGTAAAGATGAAACATAGGCTTAAAGTAAGTCCATGAGCATAATTGGCTAAGAAGTCAAAGCAAAGTAAAGATGAGGGTCATATGTTGACCCTAAGTTGGGTTAAAACCCTATGATATGCTCTATGTTTATATGCATGACATGTAGGTCTTTTATTTATATATGGGTGATATGATTCACTCATTCTTCGGCCTTTACATACTCTAACGGGACGAAAGTCCCCTGCTTCTGGATCCTGCAGGTGCGAAGTAATAATGATGCATATGTAATGATGGAGCTGCTCAATGGTGACTAATGCACATGGTTAAGTATGGACAAAGTCTTAGAGTCGAGTTATGTCATGTATTGTCTTTCTTTTGGACTATGTATCGCCTTCGGGCAAATGTTGTAAACTCTATGTCTTTTTATGTTATGTGACCTTTATGGACAAGTTGTGTATGTTTAAAGTCATGTACTCGGATTATGTCGTCCTTTAATCAAGTTTATGTGTCTTCCGCTGATTCGCACAATTGTCATGATCTTATCCGTCTATGCTGATTTTCTTCAATGTCGATTTTAATTCCTTGGTCATCTTTGAG
The DNA here is from genome assembly GCA_001647135.1 of Pontederia paniculata. Lineage (NCBI taxonomy): Eukaryota > Viridiplantae > Streptophyta > Magnoliopsida > Commelinales > Pontederiaceae > Pontederia > Pontederia paniculata. Next base: position 38,756 of record LTAE01001609.1, on the reverse strand, counting down.
TTCTTATGTACATTGACCATAATCGTCAATGGTCAAGTCAAGTTTATTGTCTCGTAGCGTCCCGGGGACCGTTCCGAGCACGTGGCGGATATCGATTCGTTCGCGTGTCGGGGCGCGTTTTCGGGGCGTTACACATGTGAGTTCTGAAATCTGTTGGCTCAGGATCACAAGGAAGGTGGTAAGTTCCTGTTTGGCCAAGAAATACAAGAGATTTGTCATCAGACAAATGAAAGCCAACTTGTTAAGAAAATACAAAACTTTCTTCTTCAAAACATCGCCAAAGGAACTTGAAAAACTAGTGCAACATGATAATCTAAAAGGACCCTGATAGAGGAAGTAAACTGCACATAACCTGAAACCACAACATCATGATACAGAAAGAAGTTTCTGAGAATACAAGCATCCACGCTAGAGACAAACACTCTTATTAGTTATTGTTACACTGTTAGAGTGCAAGTGCAACTTTCAAGGCTACCACATAACTATATATAGTGTGCAATCAGTCGTTGTCCAGTTCAACAAAACTCTCTTAATTATATTTAATCTTTCGTTCCCGTAGAAAATTATGTCATACAATCTCAGGCTCCGAGCTGAATTCGAACTCCCAATTATTCAGAAAGGCTAAAACATCCAAGTATTTGGTGCATTAGAATAAGCAGCTTCAGGCTGTGTCGATTATATCATAATGTTTTCATAACACCAATTTAACATATAAAATCCGAATGCATGAGTGATCTGTCAGCTAGAGCAAGTTTAGGCAGCTTTCCTAGATATTTCCAAAAACATAAGCAAAGATCCAAAGGAGTTCTTCATTCCTAGATAAAATGATAACACATGTAATGCTCCCAAAAATAGCCCTCGTCACTCTAGCAAGATGCTCTTTTAGGGATGTTATGGATTTTTTTAAACTTTATTTTTTATCAATTCATTGGTCAACATTATAATCACATCATGCGAAAATTAATACTTTAAATTAAAATTATATTCAACAGTCTAGTCAAATAAAATATTCTATTATATAATCTAATAAAGAACATAATGATAATAAAAGTTCACTAGATTTAACTTAGTATAAACTAATCATGCACAAGTCATCACATCACAACCGTCAACATCGCGTGTGACGTCACTTATTTATTATCCTAGTCACCTACATGATCAAAAGCAGATGAGATAATTCTTCCATGAGCGATTAAGCTCAACATGTAAAGAGAATATATTATAGGGAAAATTATATGTGAAGAAATAATAAAGAAAAACTAATTTCATAATAAAAATAATTCACAGTACATTCTTGACTTTCCTAACATCTTTTTAAGTTCAATTCAATCATTACTTTACATATTTTTCTTTTATTATCATTGATCCACCAATAACAAGAACATCAATTGCATCTTCCATCATGATGCTTATAACCTCATAGGTTCAATATGTTCAATCCCAATTAACATTTTACTTTGGACCACTTCATTTTTTTTCTAATAATTTTGTCTTAAATTATTCAAATATTACAATTATTAATGAGCCTTTATCAATCATAAAGATAGTTGGTTTTGATACCTACGCAATCAAGGATATCTAGACTTTGCAGGTGTCTCTATGACCCGATAGATCTTACAAACAATAGTATCAGAAGGAACCATTTTTTATACTCAATTCTCGAAGGAACCCTTAGCTCCAGAAGGATCTAACAATAGCCCCCGAAGGGACTGACGATACAATCATCGAGAACCAACTTATACCTTCATGGCAATTCAATCATATGCATTGTTTATTTTAAAACCTAATTAAACTTTGGACATAACCCCATTTTTAAATTATGACTTGTACACTCATCATTAAATAACACAATAGGATAAATCAATAAACATAATAAAATATAATCACAAAATTCTCCTCTATCAACTGTAGAGGAGCACAACCCACGTCGAAATAGGATATGGTCCATTTTTCATGTACTATCCGACAAGACACGACTCGTGTCGGGATGAGACACGATCCGTGTCGGGCTCAATTCTTAGTGCGTCTGATTCATGGTGACCCGGTCCCCATTGGTTCATTTCTGTGTTGATCGAGCAATGTGGTACGCTTCGGGATGACATGACACGTGTCTAAAGTTAGGGTTTTGCATGCATCGTCTTTACTCCGAGGAACATGGTCTGCGTCTGGAGTCGCACAACCCATTTCTCAGGTGACACGAGTTGAATGCAGTCTATTTTTCGTATCGTTGCCACTAACATGACCGACGTCTAACACTTTTGTTGATCTGAGGAACATGGTTTGTGTCCAAAGGTGATGTGGTTTGTTTTCTAATGCTATATTCGTTGACACGACCCGTGTCGAGAAATGAGACAGCTCGTGTCAGGGTAGGGTTTGGGTTGTGACAACATCGTCTTCGATCTGGGAAAATACAATCTGCATCACATGGTAACATGGGCCATTTTAACTCTGCTCTAGGCAAATATGCGGGACACAACATGCGTCATTCCCATAACATCGAACGTGGACCGTGACGTATGGGATGTGATCCATGTTCGGTTCTCTGGTTACCCAACCCGAGGTTGATTTGAGAATCCATTAATAACTATCATAGCTATTTTAATATTGATGTAAGGGTCCTAATCTACTGTTAATCTTCTTAAAACTCTTTGCTATCATGTGCATATGAAAAACTCTAGAGTTGATCCTCCTAATTGCATACGTTGATTTTCATTGGACGATCTTCTTTTTCTTTGTCCTCTCCTGTTCTTTGATATCTTCTTCTCCGGTTAGTGTCGTCTACACTTCCAACCCACCACCAAATGAGAGAGAGAGAGAGAGAGCATAGGCTGACATAGGGAGGAAATAATAACTTGAGGCGGAAAATTTGTGCCCTTGAGTTTATTTAGAGTCATAGAGTTCAAGATAAATTTAAACATCCTAGACGCGACATAATCCTACACGGATGCCTGATTGTAACATGATCCATGTTCTTTTGGAACACAATTTGTTTCCTTTTTTTATTTCAATCTCATCCAACTTCATCCTCGAGTGCAATATGATATGCGCCCAATTTGAACACAATCCATTTTAGTTTTTTTTTTAGTTTTTTTAATCTCGTTCAATCTATTTCTCAGGTGCAACACACCTCCGTCCAAATCTGACACGGTCCGTATTAACCCCTTTTCTCTTTTTATTTGTTTTCCGTTTAAGTTCGAGGTGGTACAACACGATATCATAATGGTGGTGATCAATTCAAATATTGAGGGCCCGTTTGGGTACTATGTAAAATCACAGTAAAAGTCAAAAACATTTGGGTAAAATAAGTAGAGGTTAAATAAACTACGTTTTACTACATTTACGTAGTAAAAAAATTATTAGATATGACCTTCGTTTTCTCAACGTATTTGATCGTGTCCCTTGTTGATTTGTGCATTCACTCAGTTGTGTCCAAGAATTTGCACTGTTCGGACATGGCATCCAAACACATGTTTGAATTATTTTAAGTTACAAAAAAATTTCAACGTAAGGCACTTTTGAAAAAAACACTTTACAGCGAATTTTTAAAATTGGAGAAAAATATACTAAACACCCAAACAGTGCCTGAATGATGAAAATAAGTATGTCATGATCGGAATCAAGATTACTCAGACAAGATAGTCCTGATAAACTTCATTTCTGTTATATGTAACATAATTCCCAAATATTTTGTTTCATGCTAATAAAACGAGAATCACCAAATATTTCTGGAAAATTTACAACCATAGATGAGAAGCACCGCTGCAAATCAGATCCTATTCATGTACTCGAAACTGCATCGCTCATAAACATGCAGTTATTATCTTCTTTGAAAGGACTCTACTACCTTCCAGCCAAAGCAAATTACAATACGAGGACTTAACAGCAGAGACCAACTGACAAAACACCTTAGTTACAAATTTGATCATGGGAATACTGAAAATAATCAATACAGGTTTTGGTAGTTCCTACAAATGGAATTTATTAAGAGAACAAAAAACAAGGGACTGCCAGAAAAATTGTTCAACAAAGAGCATAATGTCTCACAAGAAACTCCTTGCGTCAGAAAAGATGGCAACACTCAGTGCCCCATCTGATCTTTTCCCTTTGTCGCAGCATAAAGCTCATAACTGCAAGCTGGGAGAAGACAAACAAATATTTCAATACGCAGAATATAAATCAAATTAAGGCACCTGCTAACAGAAAGAATAATACTAGGTAGCGTAGCTGTAACGTGGAATCAGCTTAAGTTTAAATGTTATTCATTTACTAATGGGTAAATAAAGAAATGAGGCAATTGCATGTTCTTCAACCAGGGCAACATGAAAAACAGATATGACACATAATTAGAAAGAAAGAAGAGTCAAACATATTTGATTATCTAAGTCTAAGTTTTTTCCCTTAGTTTCTCTTTTTCCATAAAAGTTGTTCTAACCAGCAGCAACGAGAATAAGCAGAGCATCTCCAATTTTTGCCGCTCGCTTCACACTGTTCTTGTATGACTTGAACCTCCTCAGTGCAGGATCTTCTTCCAAGAGCTGTCATGAAGCTTTTAATCATCAGAACATACATAAAAAGGAACCAAAAAATCTTGTCACGCAAAAATCTGTAACATTTTGAAATGAGTATTAATGTATGTATACTCAGATAGAAAACACATATAGAAAGTAACTATAAATTAAAGGTGACATATATCTCATGATTCATGAAATCTTATATTGACAAATGATAAGGAGTACAGACTCGTGAAACTATTCAATTTCACTTAGAGTCAAGCATTCAAGGATTCAACCAATATCATGGTTCAAATGTCTTCATAATACTATGAATGAGTCTCAGAGTCGTGAATTTGGAATGGTTCCTCTAAGCAACAAAGAAAGTTAGCAAGTTGTTTAAAGTATATGGATTGAAAACAAATCTGCATTATTAAGTTAAAATTTTGACTTTGATTTTTTGGATGATTCCTATTGTGCATATTAGAAGTTTCTTTAACAACATAATAGGGTCAAGTGGTGCATGTGGTCAATTGACAGCGTAGTCAATGCATTTAGAATCATTTTTTTCATTCAGATTTTAAGTTCTGTCATTGAGGAGGATGAGTGTTCACCCTTGGTCTACGCAGACTTTGTATCTGGACTACTTCAATTAATTTCTTCCGCAGGATGAAATGGATCACACTGATCCATGCTCACATACAAAACACTGGTAATCTGTCCTTAGAAATATTATATTATATGGTTTTATTTTTGAACGCCCTCTAAGTCACAAAATAAACAAGAAGATTGGTTTATCTACAAAGTCTTCCATGACGCATCCATTTTACTACTGGTTGGAGAATATACTAGACAATGTTGGATTCCCCAATTTGCGGCTCCACTCTTGGACACAAGAATGGAAGACTTCCTTCTTCTACTGGAGATATTTGAGAGTCCTGACAACTCATGGCAGAATTTCTGGACTTGGACGGCAAGTCAATTCTCTGTAAGTCGGGAATACAACCTGTTGGATAATGACAAGCCCATGAATGATGTTAATTTATGCATTGATTACTGGCAGAATCAAAGTTGCGGAGGTTAGAGAAGCTCTTAAGAAAATGGAGAATGATAAAGTTGTTGGACCGGATGGGATACCGATTGAAATTTGGAAATGTTTAGGAGAAAAAGGTGTGTTGTGGTTATGTTAATTGTTTAACGAGATTTTACGATAAAAAAAGATGCCTAATGATTGAAGAATAAGTACGTTAGTTCTTATTTACAAAAATAAAGGGGATATTCAGAATTGTGCAAATTATAAAGGGATTAAGCTTATGAGTCAGACAATGAAGTTATGGGAAAAAGTGACTGAACATAGGTTGAGAGTGGAGACTAGTATTTCTGAGAGACAGTTTGGATTCATGCCAGGAAGATCCACTACAGAGGCGATTTATTTACTAAGGGGAATGATGGAGAAGTATCAAAGTAGGAAAAGAGATTTACATATGGTTTTCGTTGATTTAGAAAAGGTGTATAATCGTGTACCAAGAGAGGTACTCTGGAAAGCCTTGCAAAAGAAAAGAGTGGGTGTTGCATATATTAAGATTATACAAGATATGTACGATGGGGCATTGACTAA
>LTAE01001609.1:14477-31773 GCA_001647135.1 Pontederia paniculata | reverse complement strand
CACGTTCAAAGAAGGTCATTAGATGCGCCAGTAAGGAGAGTAGAGCAAATAATCTGGAGTCCGATTAAAAGAGGGAGAGGGAGACCAAAGCGAACACTTGGCGAGCTAATAGAACGAGATCTATTAGCGAATAATATACCTAAAAATTTGGTTACTGATAGAGCGCAATGGCGTCGTGTGATCCATGTAGCCAACCCTACCTAGTGGGATAAGGCTTTGTTGTTGTTGTTATTGTATTACTGGCTCTTATGGCAAATCAGAATTCCATTGCAGATTATAATATTTGTGTGGATCTGAGAAGACAACGACTACACACCCATAGATTGAGATGGGCTCTGGAGACATGCACTTCATGTGTTTTCTGTAACGATCCTGAGGAGGATATTGCCAGATTGTCCAGTGGCAAGAACGGGTTGGCAGGAGTCAGGTTACTGCTGGATTGATGTGCGATCGTTGATAGATTTTTGGAGATCCTTCAGATTTGGCGGGCAGTATCAGATCTTTCAAACAAAAGTATCAAGAGCACGTCAAAAGATTCCTTTCACTTCATTTGGTTTCAATGCAATGGATGCATCTTTTAGAGTTAACCATGCCATGTTGAAAATGTTGTTTCTGTAGCTAATTCTATGATGAGGGAGTGAGCGGCAAGATGATTTTAACAATTGTAACCTTGTGATGTAATATCAAATATGAATAAAGTTGGATGAATTCACAAGGCTCTCATCTTTTATCCTCACAAAAAAAATGCTATCAGGAACAACATAGGTGCCCAGTAATATCTACCTTGGTAGAAGTTAGGATTTTTCTTATGCAATTGTTTGCTATAGATCCTCTTTTCTTCAATCAGTCAATTTCCTTGTTCCTGAAAATATTCTATGTCCCATACGTCTGTCCCAGCTTCTCTAAAACTTGTTTTTGCTATGAAGGAATTAAATCAATGGGAGGTGGACGAATTTCTGGCTAAGCATTTTCTGGCAGAGGATAGGGGGCGGCTAGTCGCTTCCTCTTTTATTTTGATCCTTCCGCCAAGTGTAGTTGATACCCATCTAATAACCAGCAAAGAACTTTACTTCTATCCACAATGGTTAGAGTTGGCTGACAATATTTCAGGAGATGAAAATTTGGACTTGGACAAGAAATAGGTCCTCTGCCCGAGAGGTGTACAAACTGCTGGATAATGACAACAGGCTGCAGGATGTTGAAATGCGTATAGGTTGCTGGGAAGATGGAGACTGCCCACCTGATGCTATAGGTCGAGACAGGGTCTGGAGGCAACTACAACATGTGTTTTTTTTGTGAAGCTCCACCAGAAGATGTGAAGCATACTTTCTTCGAATGTCCGGTTGCAAGGGCGGCTTGGCAAGATGCTTATGGATTGACACAGCTAAGAATTTTGGAGGATGATCAGACATGGAGGTCATGATTGAAATATATACATACATATATATCACTAAGGAGTCGTGCAATTCCCTTAGCCTTTTTATGGTGTCTTTGGATCTGGTGCAAAAGTTGCACTTTTAGAGGGGCGAAGTGTTACGATGAGAATATTGCATCTATAACGAACAATATGGTGAGGGAGTGGCCGAGAGGCTGAATGTACTAGTGTAACATCCTCTTGCAATATATCCATTAATCAATAAATTTGGATGGACGCACATGGCAGCCATCCTTTAGCTTCTCAAAAAAAATAAAAAGAGAGAAAAAATTGTCTGCTGAAATACATGTGAGTACTATGAGATACATGAATAATGCTATTAATAAAAGAAGATTATAATTAATTGCATTCAGTAAAAAATATATGGTACTGAAGCTATAAAAGAAAGAAAAATAGGTAAATACAGTTCATGTATTTGCAGGATATTGAACATACTCAAGAAAGACAAACTTGACGGAACAAGAGCTCAACATATTTTATACGTCGTGGTAGAAAGATTCTCCATTTCAAAAAGTGCAGTCCCAAACAAATCGCCTAATCAGATCAAAACGGAACCCTTAAAAACATAAATTTTCTCTAGTAACCATCGATCTTACCGCCTTCTCGCGGGCTCCGAGCTCAGTGTGGTAGCCGCGGCGAGGCAGGAGCGAAAGCGGCGTCCCAGAAGCCTCCTGCATCCAAAAGATGCAGATCGCACCCAAAAAAAACATCAAACACTTGGGATGGATTTTTAGAATGTTCCAAATGCTGCCACGAATCGGTTGAACAAGGAAAAAAAGTTCCAAACATTGCGATAGAGAAGGTAAGCAATCGAAGAGGTGCATATACCCCGGAGACGCCTGTGGATCGCAAGCTCGAGAAGAGCGACTTCTGGAACGCCATCACCGGCGGAAGAGGACGCGTACAAGAACGCCGGCGACGGGAGGAGGGAGGAGAAAGGGGCGGCACGTACGAACGTGTGGATGGCGGAGATCTTATATATAAAGCGGGCCTAATCCATTATGGGCTTTAAAACGGGCTCCTTACATGGGCCTTCATGTGTAAACAGTGAAATCGTTAATTGGGCCCAAAGTCACGTTTGCAGCCTTGATGTGGAAACTTGCAGTAATTTACATTTACAATTCATTGTGATAAACTTATATCAAGTCAATGTATAATACGTTATGTTATACACGCTTTCGTATCTTATGTACAATTCATATAAGAGCATGTGTGTAACGCCCCCAAAACGCACTCCCTTGGGCCCGGCCCGCGAGGGATTTTTGACGGCGTTACATGGGCTTATAACACATATTGAAGACATGATAACAATTAAAATACATTACAGCGGAAGACTTAAACATAATATCATGATAAGATAATAACTCATAGCAGCGGAAACATATTAAAATCCATATAACATCTTGCCATCTATGGGCATAAATCCATTGCCAAATATAAGGCCTATAACATGAGTCTTAGGCTCATTCGACTCGAGACATAACATAATATAAGGTTCATTAGATATGACACTAATGACATAAAAGGCCTACAAGACCTAGACACGACCATGTGCAAGTCAAGCCGCCATGAGCACACCACCGCCAAGTCCCTCATGCATCATCGCCTGCATGGATCCAGAAGCAGGGGAGGTGGAAACCCCCCGGTTAGAGTATGTAAAGGTCGGCATCTATTATGCAACATATACATATGTCATAACATAACATGATCATAATCATAAGTATAAACTTGGAACATAAACCATTTTAGGTAACATAAGCATATGACATTTACATAGCTTGAACATAGCATTAAACATTTCATACATGAAGCATAAATGATTCTAAGCATCTTATGTTCATGATCATCTTTATACATTTACATCTTTACATCTTAGCCATATGATCCCTTTTTGAGTTCTCTTTGACTCACATCATCTTCATTTAAACATATTGATCATAAGGCACATTTTTATCTTTACATGATGAGTCTCGGGTAACATTGGCCTTTAATTGTGGCTAGCTAGGCCAACCCTTCTCTGGGGTCCGTGTTTGGGGAAGCCCACACACTATTACTAGTGAGTGGCCCTCGCCTCCCACCCTTCTCTGGGGTCCGTGTTTGGGGAAGCCCACTCACTATTACTAGTGAGTGGCCATCGCCTCCCACCCTTCTCTGGGGTCCGTGTTTGGGGAAGCCCACTCACTATCATTAGTGAGTGGCCATCGCCTCCCGGGAAGTGCCTTCGGCTACTTCCCCCTTCTCCAATGCGCCTCGACTAATTCATCATGTTTCATCTTCACAATACATCAAGCATAGCAATCAATCTTGTGATTTTAACCTAATTACGGCTTTGCATACATTTCGATGTCTAGATGTAGCATAATCATCAAACATGGTTTGCTAACTATCAAGAGCATAAATCATAGTAAACGAATGATTTCATCAAACATTAGGGAGATAACATCATAACAAACATCTATCAAGCATCTTTGAAGGTGTCTTGAGTCATCACGGCCCGTGATGAATCCATCACGGCCGTGATACCATGTGTCACGGCCCGTTACAACGCGTAACGGCCCGTGACAACCCCATCACGGCCCGTGACACCATGTCACGACCGTGAAAAAGGGTTGCGATGGGGTAATTCAAGTCATCACGGCCCGTGATGTGTCCATCACGGCCGTGATACTATGGGTCACGGCCCGTTACAAACTGTAACGGCCCGTGACAACCCTCTCACGGCCTGTGACACCATGTCACGGCCGTGACTTAAGGGTTGCGATGGGCGGAGTTCAATACGGTCGTATTGAAATATTACGGTCGGACCGAAATCCTCTCGGGATGGACAATACGACCCGTATCGGTCGATACGGTCGGACCGAAATCCTCTCGGGATGGAAAATACGACCCGTATGACTCGTTACGATCGACATGTCACGGCCCGTAACACTCCATTACGGCCCGTAACAACACTATCACGGCCCGTAACACCTTGTTACGGCCGTGACTTGGGCGTTTTCGCGACTTCATATTACGACCATGGTTTCACGGCCCGTGATGATGTATCACGGCCCGTGATGGGTCCTGTCACGGCCCGTGATATCTCATCACGGCCCGTGATGGATGCCCTGGAACCCGTTTTTCACCCTATTTACTTCCAATTTCAAACCTTTCATACCTATGAACTTATCATTCTCAGGGGAATCCATAAATAAGGGAATTTACTACATTCTAGGGTTCGTAACAACTCAATTTAGACCCTAATAACATCGAATTGCATGTGATTGGGTCCGAGATACAACCTAGAGTTTACATATCCATTCTAAAGTTCATTTACACATTCCTAGGGTTCATAGTTCATCAATTCTACATCAATTGGGGTTTGACACATAGAAGAACACATCATTGCATAAATTTACATATTAGAACCCTAACTTGGCCATAACATGTCTCACATGATTCATGACATTCTAATAGGACCTTGATACATAGAAATAGACCTAATCAATGGAAGATTAGTTTATTATGACGTGAGGAATCATGAGAGGCACACATAAACATCATTATCACAATAGGAACATATAACAATCATCACATGGTTCTTATCACATTTAACACTTAGAAAATATCACTTAGGCATAAGAACAAACACATAGTATGCATACCTCTAACATGTCATCTCCTCATCTTTAACTCTAGGAACATTGTGTTGTTATAACCATAGGGACATGAATAGATTATGACACTAGTCCTAGTGTTCATGGAGTGCTAAATTACACATATAACATGCTCTTGATGCACATAAGAGCTAGGGTTTCCATCTAGGATCATTGTGCACATTCTAAGGTTCTTCATCTATTTCTTCATACACCTAGTTTTCAAAGCATGGTAAGACATAAGAGAAATCATAAAAGTAACTAAACAATATATCAAGGATATGACATTCATCATTAGACCCTTAAGACACTTCAAATGATAGAAAGAGAACATTGAGACATATGAACAAACACCTTATATGCAACTTCCTAATATGTCATCCATCATCTCAATTTCTAAGAACATGGTGTTCTTATATTCCTCAAATCCATAGAATGAGGTAGAGAATGAGGGATTGGATCCCCTTTACATACCTTAGCAAAGTCCCTAATTCCTTCTAGCTCTTCTTCCTTCTTGATTTCTTCTTCCTCCCTTTCCTAGAGCTCCTAACCCTTCTTCTTTCCCTAAAGCTTCTCCTTCTTCCCCAAATCCACCTTGAGCTCCAACAATGGTGAAGAGCCCCCTTAAACCCTACCTTTTGAGGCTTGATGGAGAGAAGAGAGGAAGAGAGAGAGTGTGGAGGGAAGAAATGAGGAAATGGGGCTGATTTTTCTCTTTTATACTTAGGGCAGAATTTTCTTTTAGGATGGGTTTTGAGCCTCATTGGGTGAATGGGCTGCTGGGAATCTAAGTGGGCTTGGGTGGTAAAATTTGGGGTTTTACAATGTGAAACACCACTCATGAAATGGAGCTAATCACACGGATGATGAATGGAAGATGCAACTATATTTGATGAAAAATGTGACAAATGTTTAAAGTAAATGTTGGGATAGATAGAAAAAAAAAGTTATATGTGAAATGTGTTGTGATTAACTGATGGGAGATAATAAGATGTGCAGTGACACATATTCTTCGAGTAAAACGTCTTGAGTTTCATTGTTATTATTATTAATAAAAATAAATAGAGAAAATATTTATCTTCATTCTCATTCGTTAAAAATATAACAAAATAAAATTAAACTATTAATCATATTTTCTTTTTCCTCTTTTATCCTCTTTCGCCCCAAATCAAATATGCGCTAAAAGTATAAAATATTGGCTATTTAGTATGAGTTCTAATAACAGAAGACTTTTTTGTTTTGCTGAAAAGAAGACGCCATGACCCCTTTGTAGCATCAAGAAGTGGCTACTGGTCTTTTTTTTTTCATTACAAAGTGGCTACTGCCTACTGGTCTTTAACTTTTATGCTATATGTTGCCATACATGGAAGCATTTCTTTGGATGCACTCTGAATGAACAGAACCAGTCAGCAGCAGATGGGAGAGATCTACAGCGGCACGCACTCCGAGAGGAATCTTTTTGCATTGCTTCAAAAGAGGGTACCATGATTCTTAATGGCAGCTTTGAACAGGAACATTCCACCAAGAGTCGAGACGTGTGACAAGCATACAAGACTTTCCACCAAATCACTCAGAAATCTGAAAAAGAAAAATAGAAAAGACAGTTTAGATCACGAGAGTGTCAAGCTGGGTTGGTTTAGCAGATCTTAATCAATAAAAAACTATGACCAATCTGAAACTTGGAAGAAGCTTAAGATTTCAGAGTCTTACACGCATAAACATGCTGGCCGGCTGCGTCTCAGACTCTGTTCCGGGTGCGATGCAGCCAAGCACCAGTTCACTGCCGGCCACCTCTCAACTCTGTGCGCCTCTTCTTAGCTTATTTGTACACAAACCCTGTCCATTACTCCAATTTGGAGGACAACAAAAAACACAGGGTGCCCCAGTGGCAATAAAAGGAGGCTTACAACAGCTTCATGTCTTAATTAAGTGACATTGCATTTCTTCATTTGTCCAATGTTCGGAAGTATTATCTCATGACTATAATGCTTTCATAAAAAAAATTTCTACATGCATAAAAAAGATTATGTTCAAAATCTTGATTAAGTGAATATAGACGACTTACCATTAAATATTTCTTTGGGCGGAAAGAAAAAATAGTGTCTGCCTGAATAGAACCTACCGAAATTTATTAATTAGAAATATAGGATGAGAGATTAGCCAAGAATCAAAACAACGAAAAAAAAGATTGACACACAAATTTTTAACGTGATAAAACTCTTTTGATCAATGTAAACAAAAGAAAAATATTTATAAATAAATGGGGGCGTCATCAAAAGTTTTCATTGTTAAAAAGAAGAGTACATCATGAAATCCACCCTTATTTATAAAGGTCCATATCGCGAGGGTCTAAGAGTTCAAGTCCTTCGCTCCCGTCATAAATTTTATTTTTTCTTAATTTTTTTTTCATAATTTTGAGTACAAAGTATAATAATTCGAAGGATAAATGTGCACCATGGAAGAAAATACATAGCATATAAATCAAATGACATTGGAAAATATACCAACAACTTATTCATGGGACGACGGAGTTGGATATTGAAAAAAGGAGCTAATAACTTCGAGCCCAAAAATTAGAGTCATCAATTGGGAGAGGAATGCTCTCTCAATGGCTTGCAACCTCATGTTGTTTACTACAAGTGGACTCAATCTAGAGGACTTTTTTTGAAGATATGAAGAGATTGGACGATGTAATTATATTTATAGTCTACCAACTAACCTGAAGCAACAATCTAGAATACCGATCAACACGAGACTACTGTATAACATCCAAGTTTAATATGATATTATTTCATGCATGTTCTAAAGAAGCTGATGAGCATCGATCATAAAAGCGAAAATTGGGAAGCATCAATGGCTCCCTGATACACATAGCAAAATAACAAAAGAAGAAATGATCAGATGCACCACAATGTCGATAGCATGAACAAAACCAAAATTTGATCCTGCATCCTCTGGTTCTTCTTCTTCCACTTCTCCTTCAGGGGCATTTCGTGCGATTCGCGTGGGTGGTCATGTTGGTGTAGCAGGTTCCGCACATCTCGCGGTTGCCGGACGTGCCGGGCGGCACGCACTTGCACCTGAAGCAGCACGTTCCGCAGGCTCGGGCGCACAGGTTTGGCCTCGAGTGCACACTGCACCTCACTCCGCATAGGCTTGTGCAGTCTATGTTGCCAAGAAACAAAACACAGAGTTAAAGGCCACTCACTGTTGAGCACGTACTACACTACTCATCTCTCTCTCTCTCTCTCTCTCCTTCCTTCTCTCTCTCTCTCTCTCTCTCTCTCTCTCTCTCTCTCTCTCTCTCTCTCTCGCGCGCGCGCATACACACATACCAGTAATTGTGCTACTTCCAAACCTTGCGGTCACGTTACACAATGCTTGCATGTTTTATGCAATTTTTGTTCTCAGTACATGAGTTATGAGATACAAATCTCTACTAAAAATGTGTCCGAAAGTTTAGGTGATAGGAAACGCCCATCATCTTGGTTCATCAAATCTTTTGATGTCAATGCTACCAGGTAAGCTACTGTGGTAAACGTCACGAAAGAAAGAAAAAGGAAAAAGACTCACTTAAGGCAGCGGCATGGCTTCCACTTCCAGCACCTGGTGCTTTCTGCAGATTTGGAAAATGGCATTGTGATGTTAGCACATAAGAGTGTATCATGTAACCAAATGAATTGCATAATGAACTAGTAATTACCAGTTCTGCCTCCACAACGTTCTTATGGAAAGAAGACTGAAAAGTTCATAAGAACTTGAGTTACGAGGGGAAAAAAAGGAGCAAATTGATCTCATGGAACGGAAAGAATGAGGCACAAAATATGTTAAGAAGATACCTCAATTATGATGCAGATGGCCAAGGCAAAAAGTAGTGACCTGCAACTCAAAGCCATGGATAAGTAAGCAAGCAAGCAGGGAAGGCAAATGTGAAGCAGGAGAGTGAGAAGAATATGCGCTTGAGAGTTGAGTTTGTGCAGTCAGTGTTGCATGACAGCTTTAATAGGGTTTGAGGTCTTGGGAACTCAACCAAGTTCGACTGACACACCTTATTAGTAAGGATGTGTCCCGGATTGAAGGATCAGAAGCTAGTAGCCTCGAGTTCGAGCTCCGGAGTCGTCAATTTGATCAGAGAAATACTGTTTCTGTTCTTTCCCCTCGACTCCGAATTAGTCAGATGCTATTAACCTTGCACATCTGGGGCCCCAAGCGGATATAAAAAAAAGGTCTTGGAAACTCAGATGTAAATGCACTTGGTGTTGCTGAAATTTACTATAGAATTGGACCCGCTTTTGTCCTCACTCTCTCCCTCCAAAGTTTTAAACCAATTTTGACATTTCTTTGTGATTAGAATTCGAAATTACTAATTCTGGCATTAGACCATTCTTGACCTACTTGAATGTTGAAAATAAAAACGTAGCACATAAAGAAATTTCAAATTTTGTTTTCATTAGTAAGTTTTTTTCTAAATCATTGATCGTTTTTACTAGACTCATTACTTCCTTTCTAATCGGATCTTATTCAAGATTTGAAGTGTTTCCATAACTTAGAAAATAGTGAAAGAAAACTCAAAGAAGCATATGCTACCCAAAAACAAGAAGCATGCTCATTTATCTCCATGCCACAGCTTAAGTAAATATTATCCAGCAAAAAAACGAGTTGAGGAGAAGAATCAACCTCACTGATTATCTAGGTTGATATTAGCTCCGTCGACGTAACTTAAAACCCAAATAAGAATGGAGCAACTAAGACGGGTTGAGATAATTTGATTGATTCAACAAAGTCTTTTTACTCTATATGCATTTGACTAATTCGATCCAAGAAGTAAAGCATGATTATAATATTTTGATTAAGGTGATGATTTTTAAGTTTAAATGTGAGATAACTCATATTTGTTAATTATATAAGCTAAATTTAATTAAAATTTTGTTTGTTTTGATGAAAATAAACTCTTAAGTTTTTAAGAAACTGAATTTAAGAAAAATAGTTTCTCTTGAAGATATGAATAAAATTATCTCGAAAGAAAAATGAATTTTCGATTTGAAACAAATTATTTTTTTTTAAATATACTTTTATTTTTTTTTGTCAACAGAAAAACAATGCCCTGTGGACCAACCATTTTTAAGTTACCGAAGTGAAATCATTTTCCGGGAAGAAAAACCTTAGATTTTATACGAACCTTGTAACATGGAAAACATTGAGGGCCAGTCTTCTTGTATGGAAGTAATCCTTGTAGGCCAAATTAACTGAGGACAAGACGCCCTGACCAATGAATGATTAATAACATCAATAGAATTTTCTCTCGGATCAAAATACGTGACTGTTTCTGATCTTTGAACCGGCAGAGATCCACCTATTGTTGTTCCCTATCAGCCCTAATAAGATTGTTTTCTTCCTATTCAGTTTGTTCTCCTTTTCCTCAATGTGCATTACAAAGTACAACATCAATTTATCTCTTGTTAAAGTGACAGTATTTTTTTATTTTTATATCGGAGAACCAAAGCTCCATCTTACATGAAGGCATATCTTACTACATCTTTTCATATTTGCTTTGATGTCTAAAAGCCTAATGACTCCAAGAGCTTTTTATTTTTTTGAAGATTTACTAGTTTTTACTGTGATAGTTTCAAGATTTCATAACATGACTAATCGATTTTCAAGTTAACTTAAACTCTAATTCATAGTGCACACTAAATTATTTCTTCTATATATAAAAACATAGATAAAAAGATAAGAAAACTACAAATTATAGCAATATAATAGGATGTCATACTTGTTTGAAGCTTATCAAGTCCAGTTCTGCCTCAAATTTCAAAAGTTGATCAAATCATCCTCCAATTTATATTCCAATGTCAAATGTCCCCGATTAAAGTGTGAAGCGTCCTACACACAAATCTAAATAAGATTTCTAATCACTTTGTAGTTTCAATTTTTACCGCACCCAAAGGACTATTAATTCACGAACAAGGTTTGGATGGAGCGGTAAAGAGCAAAAGAGATCTCAAGTTTGAATTTTTTGTATGGAAAAAAATTTCGTTGAGAATCTCATCTATAATAATCGGGTATCTCATTCAACACAAATTCTTCAGAAATAATAGCTCTGTGTATTGTGGAGGCAATCCAAAAAGAATAGCTCCGAACATGGCGAGGGCAACCAAAAAAGGACTACTAATCCAGTCAGGATCCTGAGGCGTTGAAATTGAAATTTGAATCTTCTTACCAGATTCAAAGTGTTTACCCATATTGTAATTCCTATTTTGCAGGTGGCGAGGTATAATGGAGAAGCACCATACTTTTCTCGGACAATAACTAGTGGAGCACGTCCCGTGGAGCCTGGCGTTTGAACTGCTTAGGTTGAGCTGTCAGACCTAAAAAAATTTGCCACAAGAATGACATTTCTCTGCTATCTTCCATCCACTCAGTTATATGTTCTTGATACCAATTCATTGCACACCCTGAATTAGAGAACTGACGTCCCCGTACTGAATCAATGCTGGCACTTTCATCACTTGACCAATCCAAAGATTTATCCTTAGCTGGATCTTGTCTTCTTCCTGAACCAAAATAGTACCATGTCCTCGGAGATATGTAAAAGTCGCGTCAGTGATTTGGAGTGACATGACTGCAGTTTCTTGCCCCACCTTTGCGGATGGAATCCACTCAAAATTGTTCACATAGTTGATGCTTCATTTCAGCTTCTCATTTGGCCAAGAAAAAAGGTGAAACTATATTCTAGTGACAATAAACCAACAGAAACAAAGTACAAGTCAATTAGTAGGCTAAAAAGGACGATTTTAATTGTTAATGAAAGAAGAAGAAAAAAGAAACCGGTTCAAGGATCATGTGCGGAGGAGTATCACCACCTCAAAATACAGAGGAAACATTCAACTTTAGCCAGGAATTGATATGATCATAAGAATACGGCCAAACATGCATCAGCCAAATGTAGCCGGAAATCTACCATCTCTATAGAACAACTATTGCAGATAAGTTACAGATACATGAACTTTGGTTAATCTCAAACAAAAATAGTGTACATTGTAACAGTACTATGAGATATTCCAGAAATCTCTTTGACCTAGTGGATCACTACCTCATAGTATGAAAAAAAGGTGACCTGTGGCATACAAAGCACACAAAGTTATCAATGTGAAATGACCTGATAACGTGAAACTGACGCCTGCATTTTTTGTTGATATTTATATCTCATCTTTGACCATCGCCCTTTGATTCACAAATGAAGGATCATAATTATTGAATGCAATTAGTATCCAAAATCAGAGCTCTTCCAGCAACTGGGGCATTCTCAGGTTTTGAAGAACCCGGTGTGCAATGTACACTTTTCTTTTATTATATTTGCCTCATTGCCAAAAGAATGTTTGCACCCAATATGAATTTTTGGTTGGCAATCATGCTTTGAGCAACCACAAACCACAATAGCCAACGAAACTGCAAGTTCTTTTCCTACAGGTGGTTGAATCGACACCACATTCATCATCAATTCTACATTTGTGATCGGCATGTAGATCGGGGATATGGCAAGCACTCTCAACCCTAGGAGGTCTTACGCTTATTCCAGTGGTAGTAACAGGACAAAGTTGCCTGGATAAGGCACTCCTGTAATTATCCTTGTTTCCAGTCTGCAAAAAAATTATTCGAACTGTCAATTTATCTAAAGATTTGAAACAATAGCATCCATTATTCCATAAATTAACATTCAGATTTCAGATAAAGTCAACTACTAGAATTTCAGATGTCGGTCAGCTTCTCTATTAATTCAAAGCAGCACCTAGTAATGCAGAAAAAAACATATATATGTAGACATGGTAAAAGACTAAAAACATGAGTGCTTAAATGCTAATACCAGGGGATGTGAACGGTTTTAGTATTTTTGTTCATGAATGTAACTTAAATTCCGATTGAGCAATCTCATTATTTCAAAGGCGATGTGAAATATGTATGAGATCATGCATCATGGTTCAATATATGAACATACTTATACTAATACCTTTGTCCACTTAGCCGGTATGTAGGTCTCAGGAAGTTTTTCATGCCATGTAGCTCTAACAGGAAGCGGGTGACCCTCAGTGGTAAAAATGAAGTTTTGATCAACCAAGAATGAATCGTCAAAAAGAAGATAAAGGTATTTACACCTGACCAAGAGAAAACACATGAGTTTACATCAAGACTTCTAGTTACTGGAAATTGTATCAATTTCAGCCACTCACGTTTCTGAAAGAAAGAAGCTATGTTGATGATCTTCTAATTGCATGGTGGTAACATCTCTAATGCTAGCAAAACCACCATCGACTTTAGTATAATGATGCAGAGAATCAATCATTCTTTCACCCACTTCCATATACCAAGGATCTGCAGGAAAAAAGGCATCATAGGATTCAAGAAAGGTACAACATGTCTTGCAAGAATAAGTTTAACAAGAAAAAAAGGCACACATTTGATTGCAGGGAGATATTAAACTTCGACAATATTTTTTTTTTGAAAGGGAAAAGGATGCCTACAAAAATTGGTAGACATCCGTTTGTATTAATTGCAAATTAGGAATGTACAAGTGTGTTACTAGCTTCCACTTTGGCTGAAGCCTCCCAAAAAGATGTTTCCCCTGCCCACCTCCAAAAATTAGACAAATAAACTAGTGAAGGCCCCATTCCTCAACTAGTGAGGATATGTGGCGTACAATATTCTCTGTATAGCATCTCTCACCCTCAAAATAAACCCGAGATAAATATCTTTGACAATAATCTCAAAATGATAATGTTGCCTAAAGCTACCTTGAGCTACATTGCTGGAGATTAAGGTGTAGACTGATAACTCAGCTCTATTGGTGGTGATCCAACTTGATGTGCTGTATATTTAAACTAACCTAGCCCTGTCATATATATGATTCTGAGGCAGCTACATATTCAGTGTAGTTTTGCAACAAAAAATGTGAAATCTCACTACGAGGATCATGAATGTAGGAGATCTATCTCCAAACTTGTGCGATTTCTTTCTTTCTATTCTTCGTTCCCAAAATACGTGCAGATTATAAAGTGACAAAATGCTTGAAGTCAAATGTTAATTGTGTAACTGCTCAAGTAAAAATGCCTAAAGTAATGCAACCATGCTTACATCAAGTTTAAACAGTAAACATAAAAAATTCAATTACAAAGATCTGCCTCATGAATTCCAGCTTGTTCTGTGATGAATATGAAACTATGGAAATTGAACATAATGTTTACCTTTAGTTGCTTGATAAAGGTAAAATGTGGATTCTGCAAGTTCAGGCCGCAATGGGTAGTACTTCTCAGTAGGATGCAACATGTCATGGTCCAAAAGATACCTGTCAAAGGTAAAAGAAATGAGATCAAAATATGAACTTCAGTATACACAAAATGGAAGCTAAAATCTTATCACATAACCACAGGGGCATGCTATGTGTCTAGAACAGTCTGTATTATATTACAAGGCCACCTCTCTTTCCAAACACACACCTGTTCCTTACTCAAGAAGTTCAATCTAGAAGAGGTAGCCTGGTTGGTATATTGTAATTCCTACATTTCATTTTAGGCTTTTCTTGTGCTGAAAGACCTTCTCGCTTAATATCGATCAGATGTTGATAAACAAGTTAGAGTATCAGATTGATACCTGGGTAAAAATATCATAATGACTGACAAACACGAAACTTGTAAATCCTGTGTTCATATGCATTTTTACAGGGTTTTTCTCCTGGTTGGATCTAGATATTTGTCAGGTTCATAAACTTGCACAGTTTGCAATCACGCACACACATTACAGACACCTTAGTAGGTCACTTCTGAAGTGAAATGAAAGACAACATATATATATATTATATATATACATATATGTATACACTAGTCCAATAGTCGGTATTTTCAATCACGTAAGGCTTCATAATTTCCTAAACCAAAGCAGATCATTTTAGCTTGTTTCTTCTATTTACACGAAGAGAAATGAGACATCTGATAATACTCTAATTTAATATATGTGATAAACCTTTCAGGAAGGACACCAAATTTCTCCCACACATTGAAGAATTCGCGATGTGATGAGTTGGCAGCAGTTATATCTCCGACAAGAACCTAAAGGAAGTTATCATACACCAAGGATAAGAAAACAATACTAAAATAAGCTTTACAATCATCTTGTGTGTTAGGTGTTTATATCACAACCTGTAGTCCAGGCCAGAATGCCTGAAGACTAGTCAGCTGCCAGTAGGTTGCCTTTCCTGACCTCATATCAGCATCATGATACCTAGCTTGCAAAGTACTAGATGCATCAATCTTCAAAAAAAGAGATGAAAACCAAAATTCCACAAGGTCAGAGTACTACTATCTAACTCTACAGTTTGCAATGCAGGCGACCTCAATTTAACATTTCTTTTTGAAAAAGAGTATAGTGTGACTAGTATATAAATATCATATCATCCACAATAAGAAAAGAGATGCAATCCTTAATAGCCATACAAACAAATTTCTCAATATAAACACTTAACTTCTTGAACAAATACTAGTGAGAATGGTAAATGTGTTACAACAGTGTACCACCCATTAAATAACAAAGGAGTAAGGGTGTTTTGTTTGCCAACTTGGAATATAAAGAAACAAGAATCCACAATTTGAAATACTTCAATTTACTAATTAAAAACCTGTAGATTTGCACGAATGAGGTGAGGTCATTATGGTGCAGCCAAGGGTACTGACGCACATAGTACGGCTGATCATAGTTACACTACATACAGTTCAAAATATTTTTAACTGTAGTGGTACGCAGACACTACCCTTTGGCTGTACCTGGCAGTACCTAATTTTGGCTGCACATTATACTGTGCAGGAATTATACTTGACTTTTCATTCAAGTTGCGGATGGAGTTTTTGTAGCTTTTGTATCACAGACTTGACTTCTCAAAAAGAGACCTCAAAAAAGGGTTTTCAAAATCCGGAGCATAGTATAGATACCTTTGCTTTTGAGTTATAAAATACCAAAAAAGGTTGTTCTGAAATATTGTTTTTTGAGGGGTAATTCTGAAATAAAAATGAGATAAACATCTGCAAATTTTAAGAGAAATACTGAATACTTCACCATGGACCATGCCGAAAATACTTCTGTACAGCAATATATGCCGATTGAAACATATTCCAGAATTCATCACTTCCAAAAAGAATATATGCTTTGAGGAGATACTCGTAAAATGAATCAACTCCTGCAAGGGATCAAAATTGCAGTGAATATTATATTAAGTAGGAAAAACTATAAAACAGCCTTAATAAACAATTGACTATCAGAAGAATTAAATTTATATAATTTTAACTATAAAGCTAATGAGCCAAAATATATTTAATCACTCATCAACCTGACATTTCGATGCTTATGGATTGAAGAAAGGAATAATGCGGAAGATAAGAAGGAGAATATACCAGCACCAATTCCCGATGAATACTCTATCCACTCCCCAGTAACAACATCAAGAGTTGTACCAAGAAGATTTAAAGAACTTCTCATGCTCCATAATTTACGAAGAGCTCGAAGAGCGGCAGCCTCAAACTTGGGTTCCCCAGTTAACCGAGACAATGCACCCATTTCAAGTATAAGTGAACCTGAAATCACAATTAGTAAACTTAGTTCCTTGAACCTTAATGATTAAACAGCTATCATTTATCTTGCTCACCACATCCTGATGTGCTCGTTTCTGTTGTCTCATTCGGCATTACTCCATACTGATAGGCACATAAAATTTTGAAAAGGTAAGAAGATGAAGGTTCTACAAAACAAAAATAAATACATTTATAATGTAAACAATGTACATGTCTCAAAAGGATTCAAGCTGAGTGCATAATTCTGAAACAGAGGAAATACTCGAGCGGATAGAGCGTAGACTACAAGGATGGAGCTCTAGAATACTTTCTAGGGGAGGAAGGTTGATTTTGATCAAATCAGTTCTATCATCTTTGCCAATTTATTATATGTCAGTTTTCAGAATGCCTCGAGGAGTGATTCTACGTATCGACACACTTAGACGCAGATTTTTATGGCAACATTCTGGATCTGATGGCCGAGGCTATTGCTTGGTGAAATGGTCTCAAGTATGTAGACCAACTTCAGATGGAGGACTTGGAATTCGTTCTCTTACATCCATGAATGAAGCACTTATGTCTAAATGGGTCGTTCGCATCATGAGGCACGACGATGATCTATGGTCTGCAGTAAT
>LTAE01001609.1:0-13959 GCA_001647135.1 Pontederia paniculata | reverse complement strand
ATAACACAAGGGAGATAGAAAAACTTAAGCCTTAAATTAATGTGGATATTACTTATTTTGAACAAAGATAGTATCTATCGTACTATCTATATTTTAACTGTTCACCTCATAACTTCAGTTCACCACTTTAGATCTATATTTTTAGTAAATTTTCCAGAATGGTGATTTCTTTAATTGTTAAGGGTAAAAGATAATTGAATAAATAAAAACATGACAGTAGGATAAAACGGAAGTGTGGAGAAAGTACAGGAAGCATTTGACAACTTTCATAATGCATTATAATACAGGGGAGATAGAAAGAATTAAGCCTTAAATTAATTGGATATTACTTATTTTGAGCAAAGACAGTATCTATCGTACTCTCTATATTTTAACTGTTCGCCTCATAACTTCAGTTCACCACTTTAGATCTATATTTTTAGTAAATTTTCCAGAATGGTGATTTCTTTAATTGTTAAGGGTAAAAGATAATTGAATAAATAAAAACATGACAGTAGGATAAAACGGAAGTGTGGAGAAAGTACAGGAAGCATTTGACAACTTTCATAAATGCATTATAACACAAGGGAGATAGAAAAACTTAAGCCTTAAATTAATGTGGATATTACTTATTTTGAACAAAGATAGTATCTATCGTACTATCTATATTTTAACTGTTCACCTCATAACTTCAGTTCACCACTTTAGATCTATATTTTTAGTAAATTTTCCAGAATGGTGATTTCTTTAATTGTTAAGGGTAAAAGATAATTGAATAAATAAAAACATGACAGTAGGATAAAACGGAAGTGTGGAGAAAGTACAGGAAGCATTTGACAACTTTCATAATGCATTATAATACAGGGGAGATAGAAAGAATTAAGCCTTAAATTAATTGGATATTACTTATTTTGAGCAAAGACAGTATCTATCGTACTCTCTATATTTTAACTGTTCGCCTCATAACTTCAGTTCACCACTTTAGATCTATATTTTCAGTAAATTTTCCATAATGGTGATTCAAGGAAACCCAAAGAGGAAAATACAACAAGTGACCCTAACCTTAAAGATATGATACTGAGCATAATACTATATGCTGTACATTTTTTTGCCAACAAATTATACTGCTCTGTTGTGCAATCAGTAAAACAACTACGAGCAGACAGTAAAGCAATTGTGAACAAGGCATTGCATAAAACTTCACAAAAATTAGGGAATTTAGACAAATTATATATATGAATAAATCTAGCAACCAAACATAATACCTTTAGATTAATCCATGCATAAGGTACTCCAGTTGGTGTCTGAAATGCAGGGAGGATACGCTCGCCTAAATCTTTAGCTAAATCAAGTAACTGATTCTTGTATAAGCCATGTTCCGACCTGCTTTTAGAATCAGTTGCAAGAATATGAGCAGAAACAAGCCCTCCAAGAACCCTTATGTTGCACTACAGAAGTAGTTAAAATAGTGAAACAAATGCATTAGGAATGATCAGAAAAAATTACTTTAAGATCATAGAATAGATGCTAACACATCCATCCATCTTTTCCAACTAGATTCATTACAATCAATAGTAAGCAAAAGGAAAAAGGTGAGATATGGACCTCAAAAAGATTCACACGTGCATCAACATCAAATGTAAGATTATCAGAAAGCCAATGAACTCCCTTTTCAAATTCTGTGTAGTTACCTAATACAATGAGACTGCAGCCAACCAAAATAAAGAGGTTACCAGCAATACAATTTGTTAAAGCAAATAAGAAATAACAAAAACAACATAAGAAGTTAAATGATTCCGAAGCAATTATACATCTAGAAGGAACTAGGTTATCAGAATAAAGCAGCATTAACTATTATCACACTACAGTACTAACGATCTTCTAGTGTAACTTATCAATCCAGTAGGGATTCCTCAACGTTGCAATGAAACAACAAGGCCAATGAAGGATCAGTATCCAAAGGCATCTGAAAAACAAATCTAAACTACGGAAGCATCATTTTCATATCTACTGCTTAGAACCACAATAAAACGGACACATGAAGTAAACCAACAATCCAACCGCTTCGATGTTAGTTCCAAACCAAAGGTAAATCCAAGTATACCTGGACAATGATTCGATAAGTGTCAAAGCCGACCCATTATAATTTTGTGGTAAGTGCTCCAGCTGAAACAAAAATGACAGGGAAATTTTAACAGAAGAATCACAGACGGATGATTAAAACTGCAAAATGGCCTACATTTAAATTTCCAAGTTCACTGAGCGAGTCCGTAAAAGATTTAGAAAGAGGTTTTAACTCATCATGCTGCAAGAACGAGAAGATTATAAGTTCGCAGATTAAATGGAAAGAAGTCTTCCTAAGAAGAAAAATAAGAATGTTAAAGGGCAGAGTAACTGACTGGAAAGGCATGAGCCATGTAGTTTTCATAGGCATGGTAAAACCTGACAAGCGAGCTTTACATTAGTAACTCATACCATCTGTTGCCTTCAAAAAGTGACATTTTACTGCACTAATTAATCCAAAATTCCACAGTAAATTGATACCATCCAAGAAACCTTGAAGTAAGATAGATAGAAGATATCATTGATGCCAACTATCTAATTACAACAAAATCAACCTAAACGAGCTAGAAATACTTGACTAATTCCTGTGCGAGCCAAGTAATTGAGCTAAAAAGGCACAAAATCGCAAGAATCACGAATAATTTCAAAAGTAACTTCTTCTAGTTTACGAAATGGTATAACATGACAATCACTCTTTCAAAAAGATCAGCATCCAGATTAGTAGAGAACAAATCGAAGAATATGAAGAATTGGAACTATGAGCATACGTTAATTTGCAAGGTACGGCTTACATTTTGCGGACCTTCTCCCGCATGTATAGCCTCTTGGCAGCGCCGAATCCGGCGGCCGGCGTCGTGAATCCGGCGAGGAGCAGGAGAAGCGACGGTACGAGAAGGAGACGAATCCATGGCGGCCGGGGGCCGGAGGTGGATCTGGCAGCGGCGGCAGTTGACATGGCCGCCGTGTCGGGCTCTGGTCTTGGAAACAAAAAAGAGGACGCGATGGGTTCAATTTTTAGAATTTTTTTACTTGTTTATTTCTCAGTTGATGAAACTTTAAGAAACGGTGGTGTCGGAAGAAAAAGAAACGGTCTTTTTCCAGGGCCCATTCGGAAGCCCAAACCAATCTCAATCTTATGTGCTTTAGCAATATATCGTCATAACCAAAAAGGATTCAGGTCAAATTGATTAAATCAATTAAGCAAAAATATAAAATTAAGATTAAATGAAGGTATAAAATATACTTTGTGTGAAATTATTGTTATTTTTTTCTTTTTTCAACAGTTATAATTTTGACATTTTTCATTAGTTATTATAATTTTAATATGGTGCTTGAAAAAAAATTGCATCATAAAAGACGTCCACGATGGTTGATACTCTAACACCAGGATCAGCGATTCTTAAGGTTTTATTTAAAATAGAATTTATTAAGTTACAGTATTTTATTAATTTTAAGTCCAAACTAAATTTAATTAAAAGAATTTCAGTTTGACTAAAACTTGGAAAAACTCTAGAACCAACCCCTATAAATAGACCTTAAGATGAAAAAAATTCTCATAATTATTATTCTCCCCCTCAAAGCTCTAGTCGCCAAGTTCTATTTTTCTCCTATCTTCTTTCTCTCACCAGGTGCAGAGGTAAGGGATTTTTCATTCTCGTGATTCATCTTCTCTCTTTCCTTCTCTCTCCTCAACTTATGAGACTAAATCCTTAGGAGAATGTGAAGGAGATCAAGAACAACATTTAGTTCGAGGAACGAGAAACAAAGATTTTTAGATCGTGAAGAACGACTGAACAACCGACAAAAAATAAGTATGTACATAGGTGGATTCCTCTATGTATGTTTCTCATGATAGATAATTGCATGTTAGATCATTTATAGAATGAATTGATTATTGTCAAAATCTTAATGGTTTGATCCCCGTATAGTTTCTTAGATTTAATGTTTTTCATATCATGAGACATTTCTGTATAAAAAAAAGAAAACTAAATGACTGACAAGTTGAACAGACCTCTACATCGTCATGGTCGTGAAATTGAATTTCACGGGGTCGTGAAACTTGATTTCACGCCCATGAAGCCATCATGTGAGGTATTGCTTCTTTGGGAGCGCCATGAAGAGAACTGTCACGCCCCTGATTAGCAAGTTCACAACCGTGAACGTACTGTCACAGGTCGTGAGGTTGGAAAATGAAGGAATCACGACTATGATCATGGTCACGAAAGAATTTGTCACGGGTCATGAGGTCAAGATGAAGGAATTGCGGCTATGATCACGGTCGTAATGGAATTTGTCATAGGTCATGAAGCATAACAAAAGGATATGACTTTTGGCAATGCCCGTGAAGACAACTTCATGAGTCGTGAAGTTGAAATGAAGGAACCCAACTTTTGACAGTGCCAATGAAGGCGACTTCTGTTGAATCTAGGATCTCGAGAATGTTTTGAATGATCATAAATTTGTAAGTGAACTCAGTCTGTACTGATGAACTTGTTTGAGCTAATTTCTGTAACAGGACATAGTCAAGTTCAGTACAGCGGTCGACCTGAGCTGAAGGAATGGACGACCACTGCACATGTAATATATATCATGAAGAACCATATGTGTGCAATGGGCGTCCTATGGATATAAGCGGTCGACCAGTATCAGAGGAGGAGAGCATGTGAGCAGCAATGAAGCACAAACGACCGACCAAAGATATAGAGAGGTCGACCATCTTCGCCCTTGAAGAAGGAAATAGTGATCTCCGAAGATCTCGTGGGAGAAGATCGGAGCGGGGACATAGGCCAGGAGTTCAGCCGAACCTCTATAACAAACTTCGTGTTTGTTTGTGTTTGTGTTTTCTCTCCTTACTCTCTTCTCTGTTTGTTTATATCCGTATATGCTTGCTTCCGCTAACGTAATACACTAAGATTAAAGAAAAGAGAGTAAAAGTTTTAATACACCAATTCACCCCCCCCCTCTTGGTGCCATCCAGATCCTACAAAGCTCCCAACGCCAACCTGCTGAGTCAAAGAACAACATGAAAGAGTTGCTAACCAAATTCATGACCACCATTGAGTACAGGGTGAGCAATCCAGATCTTATAGATATGTGAACACTATGTAGTTGTACAATCTCATCACATATTATTCGAGCCAATCTGTTTAGTGGGTGAGCAATCTGAATCGGCTTGTGATGGCAAAATGTTGGTTTGAGCTCTCGATTGAAGATCGAAAGACGTCCCACTCCAATCGCTCTTTCTATAAACTTTTAACCAGCACATCATAGATACCAAAATCGATGACTCGATTTTATCTCTCAATCGATTACCAAAGGTGCACAACTTCGATAAATCTTTCAATGAGATTTCAACCAGTCCATCCGAATTGTATAAATTGACGTCATATGAAAAATTGTGACAACGAGTCTCTAATTGACCATAGTGGTTCAAAGAATATCAACGATACTTGACCAATAGTACTCAATAATGAGTAACACTTGGTGAACAAATGCGACGGAGAGTCAAGTGTAAGTCACTATTCAGAAATGACAAATCATAGGTGATGCCAAATAAACAAGGACCGATGGACGGTAGCTATACTTAAAAATTCCATAATGATGTAATAACTGACAATAGCGAGCTAGGAATAAAAAATAGTTCTTAACAAGTTCCAAAATTGATCATGATGTATCATGAATCGATAATCATTTTAATGTCAAGGATGATGATCTAGGAATTGACAATGATTTCAAAAGCAACAACTATAAATACGGACCTGATGGTGTTTCAAATCAAACATAATAAATTAGGAACTACCAATGATTCCAACATTGACAATGATGACTCGCGATAAGTGATGACAAGTTTGTAATCTTCATGACATACTAGTTCATAACAACATGTCATATTGATGAGTCACCAATCCGTGATGATCAATAGTAAAAGTATATCGACCACAAGGCATCCAATAATAATAACTACGCAATTAGCCATTGTTCATTATGTATCCACAACAACTCATGACTCGATAAAGACAAGCCGACATCAACGACAACATATCATACATGAATGAGATCTCAATAACTAACAAAAGGTCATAATGAGTAGTGATGGATCACACCTCTACGCGATCCCCAAAAATCAAATGATGTATCATAAACATCTAATGAGTTATGATCTGATAGCTACATAATCAACAATTTGTAATTACGATCCATGATGGCTTATCAAAGGTTGATAGAAATTCAACAATGATCATTCGAAAATTAATTCCACAATTCAAGCTTCCCAATAAGAGGATTACAAACATAAGATTATAAGACAATGAAATTCACTTGACATTGTTATCATGGTCTATATAAGTCCATAATATCTCCAACATATGTAATTGTCTATTTATAACAGGGGCGTATTTTAGTCTATCACATTCTTGACTTATTTTTATCTTATTTTATGATATAAATCATAAAGGGGACATCATCGATCCTCTAAACACTAGTGACTATCACATTTTCCTATCAAGATAACTTGGGATTTTCTTTTTTGATACAATCGTCTACAATTGCTCGGTAAATGATAGACAATTACCCCAAGTATCGTATCAAAAATGATTGTCCAATGTTAGATCATCAGTAATTCTCTATCTCAATTCACCAATACAAATCTCTATGTATTGGATATTAATGTACAACATTCGATGGTCCATAATGATAACTACATGAGACGAATGAGTAATTGTGTCAATCCCAATAAGAATAGTGATGCATCTTCCAGCACTAAAGGTTGAACCTATGACCATTATAGACCCATGACGGCAATAAGTGACCTACTTGCACTATTCATTGTTCGATCTTAAATTCACATCAAGAAAAATATATGTATATTAAAAAAAATGGCATATGTCTATTTTCGTGGAACTTATCATATGAATCACATGAAATATGACTCTATCATCTTTTAATATGATCTTATGCGAATAAATCATGCACCCATCACAATAGACGCGATTGTACATCATGTACACCTCTCTTGATGTGGAAACTCTTTTGACTTTCATGAAGTGACCTTTTTATTTTCGCAATCAACCTATCACTTTCGTTCCCCCAAGTGAATTTTCAACCTTAAAGGTTTTATCTTTTACCTCTACATAAGTGGCATGATTCACTACGCCCATTTGATCATCGTTATATGAGAAAAGAATAACTTATTAATATAAAAAAAACTTGACAAAAAGCATTGAGAAAGATTTCTCAACTAAGCGATAAGAATTAACATTGGATCATCACTTTATCTCAGATAAATTAGTTTTCTCTTGTGTTCCTTATTATTTGAATCAAGAATGCATAAATCATGGAAGTCTTTGTAAAACTCTAACGCATAGTTGTCCTCCCACTTTTCCAAGTTTAAATCATTTTCTTAGCTGTTTTTATTTATCTAAATCATTTTCATATTAAAACTCATATTCATTACCTCGAATATTCATTTGATTTCTTACACCCAAGTCTTGGTCTCCTTGAACTTTTACTCACATTCAAACTTGTCAATGTCATTATCATTTAGTTCATTTCACATAAAAAATCAAATTAGCACTCTAAGGTACGATGACTTAGTTCATTATCAAAGACTAGGATATAGCAACTCAACAAGAACAACCTTATCGGCTTTGAGTTTAAAATCATAACTGACTCATTTGTTCAATCAACTCCATGACAACTTCTTATGCCGCATAATTAGGGTCAATTACTCATAACTCTTGTATCAATATTCTCAATCTTAATATCTAACATGAGTGTCTTTCCATATGTATTATCAATATAAGTCAACTCAAATAATTATGTTCTCACATAATCATGTCAAGTTAGCATTTGCTATGAATAACAAATGTCATCAACTGCAAGGATTCAAGTTTTACATCTATAGGGACTAATAACATCTAAGCTACATCCTAACATAGCATAATTATAAGATAATATAGCATTATCATTATTTGCACATAAGGCATGCCACAAATGATACCAATATTATCAATGTCATATCATATCCAGTTATGCACAACCAGGTATATCGTGCTTCCATTATAAGCATCAAGCTCTCACTCAGAGGCACAAATAATGGAATCTATGACATTCAATTAATAGAAATCAAGCTCTTATTCCATAGGCATACATAACCCCATATATAGAACATATCATAGGATTTCAAGAGTTGTCACCTCTTATTTGACCTTTCTATTTTCATCATATTGTATCGTTGATATCAAACATAGCAATAATGTTTTGCATCTAGGTACATGTCAAGGATAATATTCTCTATAGTATCCATGTCCTAGGTTTCAATGATTCTCATATTGCATTCTATAAAGTCGGGTAAAGTATGCTACCACATACGATAACATTACATAAAGCATCATATAATAGAAATCACATTTGGATTTTTCATATCACAATGCAGGATATAACTCACACCTGGATTTTCGCATATTTTAATGCATAATATGGCAACAACGTGCTTTCATTCAAGCCATAAATAATGCACACAAGAATATAAACATTACATTACCCAAACATTAACCATACTCCGTGAATTGGACCTAATCCCTAGGCTCTGATACCATAACTTGTGATGACCAACCCCGACCTAGTCTACCGTTAGCTATTATGAGAGGGGTGAAATAGAATATTCACAAACTCAAATTCAAATATATGAACATTGTAAAAATATGATAAGGAAAAATAAACTCACTCTTGAATTTACCAAAAAATTTAGCATGACCTCGGCATAAAATGGATGTGTCAAAAATATCCATGGATACAATTTGAGATGACAGTTTGTATGAGTAAAAATAAGATCATATACGAGACAACTGCCAAGAAGTAGACTATGATCACAAGAGCACGATGGCTCATAATCAAATATATGGAAGCAGGAACCCATGCCCTCATAAATCCACGAAAAGTGATATAATATCAAAACCTCAATCCATAGGGCCCATATGGATGAATAACATGAATCATATAACGAGTTAGGAACTACGAAGGAGTTTCCTACTATGTAAATGCTAACAAGCAGAAGATAACTGGACAACAACGTTCATCCTTGACCTCACTAAGATAATTCCCAAACCCATGCATTAGAGCAAGACTAACAATCATCACCTGCAAAATGGGAAGAGAGGGGTGAGCATAAAATGACTCAATGAGTAGAAGGAACATAATATCGAGAACCAATAAGACCGAAGCTCATGATGCAATACGATAAGATGACAATAAAACTATGCAATGAATTTCATGTAAAACATTTGTCCTTCTTAGCTACAAAAGAAAGTAGGCTAAAGGAGAAAGGAACCCTCACTAAGGTCATACGGCCAATACGAATCCTAAGCGACTTATTGTGCCGATTAAGGCTTGCCAATCATAGGCAGACTTAATAGTTTACCTTCATCGACGTCGTCCACCTGGGGAAATAATAGTATACCAAGGATTTAATCGTTGCCACTACGAACATGACTTAATAGTTATCGCATCTACTCGGAGTTGATTATTCTCCGATGTTATGCAAAATCTCACCACGAGGTGATTATCATGACAGTTGATATGTATATGAATGCACATGCATTTCATAAGAGAGCATTTAACCAAAAAGTTTTCAATCCATATAAATTTCATCAAATCCCATAAAGCTTAAGAATCCAAGAAAACCTCATAAAGCCATTTCGAGAAAATTCATAAGAGGGAAAGTGCCATAATTACATGAATCTCAGCATCACTTAATTAAATAAAACAGGGCATGTAATCATTCATTTCATATGATGCAAGGCAGTTAGATGGATGCAATAATCCATTCGGAAAGCATATCTTACCTCGGCGTAAGACCCTGTGTAGCTACAAGAGCATACTTAATATTATGTGTTAAATTCACTCACCTTGATATCGTGTGGCCTCGACATATCCAACGCATCCGAGTCCATATAAAAAATAATAAGAACCTATTCATAAGTTTCATAAATGTCTTACTAAACTCCTTTCCGATTCATTAGCACTTGAAGTGACACTTGTTTCATTTAATCTACATACTCATTCTATAATCAACTAACATATGATATGTATCATTTATGCATTACTATTCTTTAGCAAATTCTCAAACTTCATATCCTATGAGTTTAAAGAGTGCTATACATGCTAACCTACCTGATTACTACTATTAATTAACAGCTCTTAACATTATGGCTAATTTAAAGAACATATAACAATATTCTTACACCATCACTCTTGTAGTAGCAACATGATAATTAACTCACTAGCCTTATAAATATGTGTACATGACATCTCTTGAGTATATTATCATTTCCAAGCACATAAAAGTTCGTCTATATATGTTTACCATTAGGGAAAAAGGTGCACAAGTGCTCGTCTTCACTGACGCTCCGCTTTCAGTTAGGGCAGCAACAAGGAATGGCAAGAAATGAGCATGTTACACACCAAACACTCATAATTCACAATTCTCATCTATATATTTATGAACAACTCAATATATTTCATAATATACCATTCATAACTCATAAATTGGCTCACCGAGTGTGAATTAGAATGAAGTCAATCTCCGATGGTTTTTTCGTCAAATCCTGATACCAACAAAAAGCAACGGGAAACTACAATTCACCCCACATGACAAGACATAAAACATTAACATGCAGCTGCATACAGTTGAATAATAACTCGTCATATAACTCACTAAAGCATTTCATATGCGATTGAATTCCGGCAGGGTGCTTGTTTGGTTCTGACAAGTAGTTAGCCGAAAAAGGGGAAATCTGCCCTAGCACATAAAAAAACACTATTCAATCCTCACAACAAGCAGCAGATGTATTTAATTACATCAACCTAGCACAACATAGCACTCACTAAAAGATCAAGATGGAGTCGACTCAGCTCCGATGGAGATTGGGGTGAAGCCGACAAAAAAATTAAACAATCGATCTACACACACAAAATCTGGTTCACCCTCACATCTAACAGCAACGAATCTATGGAAGTAGATTCAGTTCAGCTGGTACTCAGTGAGAAAACACAGAAAAGAGGGTTCGAATCGAGGGTCGTCTCCTCTGTCCTTGATGGCACGCACGAGCGTGGGATTTCAGCTGCAAACATCGAGCACAATTCAATCCTTCAGCCAAGTTAGATGAATTCAAACCCTAAAACCTATCAATCCAAATCAAAGAGAAGTTGTTCTCAATGCACACGCTATTACCTGAGAAGAGGAAGGGTCCATTCAGCATCGATAGCTTGCGGATGGCATCCGATGGGTCAAAGAAGAATGGAATTGCGACATCACAAGAAAAAGGTAATGAAATCGGAGTCGTGTTTGTATTATCACCTATGGCTCTGGAAATTCCCGTGCGACACGAACCAAGGCTGCCATGACCGAGGAAAAAATCAGAACTCGAAATCGGAAAATCTCGAACAAGATGCGAGTATGACATACCGGAGGAAGAAGCGAACATTGCTCGTCTTCGGCGAAGTCCCGAAGCAGCGGCGATGAGGCTCCAACACGGAAATGGGTGAATCGACTAACACTCCTTGAGAAACCAAATTAGAGCTCTGAAAACCTCACAACATCGAAGGGATAATGAGAGTGACTTACCAGGAGGAGAATGGCGGCTCGTCGATGGGAATCGTGCCGCTTTCTATCAAGCATAATCGGTGGTCTCCTCATGTTCGTGCTGTGTACAAGGTACAAGAACGAAATCAGGTTATATCTCTGAGTTTGCATCGCCAAGGAGAGTATCGTCGTACCTTATGATTGTCGAGGCCTCGTCAGAATCCCGCTCGACCGAGGTGTCCTAGAAACAATGCCGATGTTCACGTCGACACGGAGAAGAACGAGAGGGCGGGGAGCCGATGAGAGAGAGAAAGAAAGGGCAGGTGACCCTTTCTTTCTCTTTTTATTTCATCTAGGGACACATGGAACAAATCCGACGATCGGATCAAATTTTTATTTTATTTTATTTCTTTATTGTTTCCTACCCTTCGAAATGATTAAGATTCCTTCGTTAGATGGACAATTTCATAAATATGCCACCGTGGGCTTTATGTAGACTTGGGGCATTACAATAAGTGCCTAGGTTAATGACTCGACATGCATTAGACTTTTGCTTAAGTTCACAAGTTATGAATTCCTCTTTCAAGGCCATACAATTCTAATTAGGGTTAAAGAATAACACTTTCATGCATTCACACTAACAATCTAGTTGCATTTCATGCATGAGTTTAATGAGCAATATAATGTAATTATATTTCTAGATGTTGCAAGTATATTATGCTTATTAAAGCTACTAGTTAAGCATTATGACTTTCATCATTCAATAACCTAGATTAACCAAAATAAGGTAGCTAATCTTATACATGTTTAACAATTCATTTCACTAAGAATAAGAATCATAGCACATGCATAATCTTAATCCAAAGCACTAAAACCTAAACTTCATCTAACAGTAAAACAAGTGAGTTTAGTTACATATAATGAGAGAGAAAAGAGATAACTAAAAAGGGAAAATTTCCATTGAAATAAGAAATTAGAGAGTTTAAATGTCCAAGTTCATAACAAAATTAAAATTTCTTCTACAAGCATTCAATACCTCTTACAAAATAACTTAACTAAATAGTAGCCTCCAAAAATCATCCACCCCTCTCAAACCCTAATTACTCCCTTTTATATCACTACTCACGATATCACCAACCCTTACGGGTAAACTCAACATGTTATGGTTGAGTCATAGTGCACTATGACTGTTTGAGGCATGTTACGGATGAGATGACTCCACTATGGTTCCAATTGAATGCACTACGACCAGGATGATTGTCACTTGGTTTCATAAACGTGCGCTACGGTCTGAGAGAGCACTCTACGAGCTGAAGAGTGATGCTATGGCTTTGATCGTTGATGCTACGACCTTGAGAAGTGTCACTACAATCTCGTTAGTTGTGCATTACGATTTCTTTAGTGTACTCATCGCTCGACCGTAGTATCTGAATACGGTTTGATCATAGCCATCCTGATCCTGCTATGATATGGTTGTGTAGTCGGTTGAATCCTAAAAAATGACAAACAAGTTGTGTGCAACCATTTCTATCGACAAATGAAGAAAAAATGATATTCAATATGCACCAAAATGCTATGAAAGAGAGATTTACATAATCAAAATACATACAATTATGCGACTTATCAACTTCCTTCTTAGACGCTTGCAAAAACTTCTTTGGCCACTTTTCATTCTTTTTCTCTTTTGGTTTCTTTGACTCTTACCTTTATAGTCCTCTTTATGACTTTTGTAATTCCTATTAATGATTGTTGTCCTTTCACTCACTATAGCAAGTGTTAGGGGTCTCTTCACATGTCACTTTAATTTCTAAACCAGAATTCAATCCTTCCACAAATCTATTAGCCTTTACTTTTTCAAATTTTCCTAAGGGGATATACTTCTCGAGATGGAGATACTTATTGATGTACCCCTCTAGTGACATGTTGCCTTGTTGCAATGTTAGAAATTCTTTTTGATTTTGCTATTTCACATTATATATAAAGTAATCTTTCCCAAATGTCTTTTCGAACTTCCTTTGACTTATTCCATCTTCATCAGCAAACTTGGTCCTTTCTACATATGACAAGCGTCCCGCAAGCGCACGGGGCCTTGTTGTAGTAATAAAATATCGATCCCACGAGGAAGTGGCCAAGTACTAGAATTATGGTTCTCAAATCGTTATTTAGACGATTAGGGTTAGGAGAGAAAAGTCTACACTAAGAGATATGCGAATGCAACATGCAACTAGGCGGAAATATATATAGAAATGTTCTATGGTTTCGAATCCGTTTAGAGTAATCATGCAATGATTAGTGATATACAATGCGATAGATTCTTGCTTCACTCCATACTTCAT
>LTAE01001608.1:16981-52898 GCA_001647135.1 Pontederia paniculata | reverse complement strand
AATCGACCTAGACTAAGATTTCCCCAAAAACTTCATCACTAACCTTTCAGCTCATCGTGTGAAGGCGGCATCATAAAAACCCATTATGGGCGGTATGCACTTGGGTAAGAAACCAGGCGATTAACAATGAAACGCAAATCAAAAACTCATCATTACGATTTAACACGCGAGATCAAGTGGACGATTAAGAAGATAAAGTTCAAAGCATTTCAGAGTAGATAAAAGTAAAATAGAGTTACCCCAGGATCCCGGCAATGGGGATTAGCCGGACATCCTGGGCACAAAAGTTACATAAACGGAATTTAACATAGCCAACATAGTGTTCGATAAAAGCTAATTGCAAAATACGTTTCAGTCCAAGCCGTGCGTCCTCTCCCCCTTCTCTTCATCGTGCTTCCCTTGCTTTTATACTCAGTCGCCTCCCATCAGAACTTCGATTTTGCGCTCCCTAAAAGTCAGGGAGTAAGAGAATCTTCAAAATTAGGCAAGTCTAGAAATCTTGGAGTCTAGAGTTAACTCCGCAAAATCCCCATCCTTCGGCTGCATCAATAGAAAATGGAAAGAATTTCAAATTTCAGATATTCAAGCAATTATATATGAAAAATCTTCTTAAGTTAGCTTATATTCCCAAAACTCAATAATGATGATACCGATCATTCAGAAAGTAAAAAATGGAAACAAATCAGTACACATTGTTTGCAAAAGTGGTTATTGGGGTAAGCTTTTTGGGAACGGGGTCAACCTAAATAAGTATACTTTTTTTCTGTTATCAATTACACACATGCCTTAATCCTTTAAAGCATTCAAACTTTAAATCCAAACTTTAGACTCTGATACTTAGTTATAATGCTCAAAAAATATACCTCGCCTCTCGTATGAATAGATATTCGACATGTGCTTGAATCAATCCCCGTAATGATACAAGACAATAAAACTTGACTTGATCATTGACTTGTGCCAATACATACAAGAATAACAGTAAGACAAGAACATAGGTCGATAGGATAAAAAATCAGCGAAACACTTATAAGATCATGACATCAACATGAATCGACAAAAGACTTTTTAAACATGATTAATGAAATAATTAATCCATAAAACATAATATTAGACAAAATCATACATTATGCACAAAGGTCTTTTAACAACATAATTGACATTCATAACTCGCTAGAAAGCTTTTCATAGTTTGTTAACAACATAAGTGAAAGTTGCCACAATTTAAATATAGCTTGACTTAAAGAAATGACCAACTTCCATGAGCATTGTCAGTCATGAGCCAGGCCATCATCGTAACTGTCATCATATCTTTTGACATGCAGAATCCAAAAGTAGGCATATTCATCCTATTAGAATATGCAATGATAAGAAAAAAGAATGAATGAACCATTTCATCCTTATATCATGGCCTATGTGTCATTCATATCATTACAAAAGCATAAAGCATACAATAAGACTATTGACCCAAGCATATGATCATTCATCTTTTTTTACTTTAGCTTTTTAACACATTATCTCATGACTTATCTTTTATTATCCTTACGCTTTACCAATATAATGTATCTTTTAATTCATCTTAATTGTTCATAACTTGCCATTATCAATATGATGCACCTTAGACATTAACATCTTACTTAACATTGGTTTTCAATATAAATAGCCTTTGTGTCTTAATTTTATCATTCATGTCATTCTTCATCTTTACTTTTTATCATGTGACATCTTAGAAGTTAATCATCTAACTTCAACTAAGTCATCCCCATAGTCACATGTTCTTTTTGATTAAAGATCATTATGAACACCATCTTATTTTGTTTGATCAAGTTAGGGATGCGTCTTTGAACTCTCACCCACCCACCCATCCACTAAATTTGGACTTTTGGAGACTTAACTCGGGAAGTGTCCATCTGTGCCAGACCGGGTGACAAGTGTTTATTCTTCTCTTTACTTTAAATGTGCACTAGAATTATTTCAATCCATATTTTATTACAATTCATCAAACAACATTAAAAATGTCACATGGTTTATTTTTTTAATCCTACTAATGACTGAGCATGTATATCATTTTCTACGTTATTGCAATACATCAAACATTTGCGTACATCCTTATCATAAATAAGCAAATCATAACCTAGTATGCTTTAATGGTCATAAGTAAATAACTAGAGGCATAACATGATCATTTAATTGTAAATGGATAAACATTTTGTGATCAAAACAAAAAAATCTTAGTTTAGCTCAAATTGATTGATTTTTTATTTAGGTCAATCGAGATAGGCTTGACCGATCGGTCAACTGGTGCCTATGTTGTGAACATGTCACTTGACCAACCACTTGGATGACAGAGACTAGTTTGGTTGGACAGTCGAACGAAGTCACCATTGTGTTCTTCGAGCGACCTATAGGGCGGTCAAAGTTTCTTCGATTGATAGTCATGGAATTCTAAGAAAACAAAAAATTGTTCTAGAGTTTTCTCCTAAGTTTCATGTGCATTTTCTAGCATAAAATCTCCTTAGATTTAACAATGTAACATACAAGACATAAACTTACATATATGACATCATATAACATAACATCAATTATATGAACATGTATATAAATAGTCTCACATTTAAGACTAAAATCATAAAAACGCCAACACCCTATTGTTTAACATAACACTTAAATTCCTATTTTTTTTTTCATTCTCCTTCAACTTTATTGAACCAGCTTGATCCAAGTTTAACATAAAAATCATGAACATTGGAAAAAAGAATCTTCTTTGCATACCTTAATGTGTATCTCCTCTTTCTTCTTCCTTGATCCGAATGTCTTTTTTCCCCTCCTACTTCCTTTTCTGAAATTCCAATAATGGAGTAAGCTAAATCTGATTTTCCGTGGTTCTTGGTGACATAAGCAAGGTGAATGCAAAAGCAGTTTTCGGGTGAGAGAGGACGCAGAAAATATGATTTTATATATGAAGTGAGTGGGTTTTGAAGTCAAATGAAATGAATTCGTGGTGGAAAAGTGGGGTCCACCTCCTTATTATATTTCTTGTTATTACAATTATTTTCTTATAAACATTAAGTTAAGACCTTTACCTTATAATTGCATCTTATGAATATATTTATCATTCATTGCAACATGGCCATGTTGTTTTTAACTCTTGGAGTAGAAAAATGAAGTTCCTTCTATTTTGAGGATGTTTGCTTCTTAGTGAATCATTATCGAACCATCATATGTTTACTCTTAGACATCTATCCGTTTTCCATGAACAAGTGATGGAACTTCACACTAGCATGTAGGAAGTAAGATTAACTTTTTTACTTTGATATTTCAGTCATACCTCATAAGTTTGGAATGTTGTCCAAGTGGCATTCTTCTCGAGTATAATGCACTTCAATTCACTAAATTATGCAAAGTCACTAAATGGGTTTCCTCAACTAAAGTTGTCATCATCAAAGTCATCCAACTATATTTTCACTAATTAGGTCACTACACTGTTCACAAGCCATACAACGTTTAATAAAACTGGTGTCACAATGCCACCACACTACTACATCATCAATAACATTTAGCTTCTCAGAGTAAAAAGTTGTTTAATCAAATCTTCTCCCTTTTTTTTCCTTTCTACAGAAGCAACACAATAGCATATAACAAGCAGCATGGGAGGAATCGGGGCTAGGAGGTTGAGATAATTTTTTTCTATATGTAGATATTCAATTATTTGGTTGATATAAAATAACTCATTAAATTTGATAATATAGTTGCAATACATATAATTTGATTATATGTTCTATATATTATAATATATTTAGCTTTAAACAATTTTAGGAAAAAA
Organism: Pontederia paniculata; assembly: GCA_001647135.1. Classification (NCBI taxonomy): domain Eukaryota; kingdom Viridiplantae; phylum Streptophyta; class Magnoliopsida; order Commelinales; family Pontederiaceae; genus Pontederia; species Pontederia paniculata. The sequence goes on along the minus strand of LTAE01001608.1, from coordinate 49,078 downwards.
ATTGGGACAGTTGGGACATTACAACCCAATTCGTGATTCAAATCAAAATGATCTTATTCTGATTTTGGTCGCAATTGGGTTAGGAATGGGAACTAATGCAAATTGGGTGCGAACAAGAATGACCACATTCCTATTCAAAATTCTGGGTTATACTCACCCCTACTTTTATTGGGGGACTTATTTATTGATTTATGATACTTAGATTTACACTTATCTAAGATCTTTTAGACATAAGTTTTCACCTGAGGTATATAATTTTCCAATATTCAACTACAAGATAATACAACATGTCCGATGGTGTTAGAGATGGACATTTAGTTTTGGTAAGATCGTTGCAAACTTGTAAGAGCTTTATTGGTATGAACGGAAGTTTGAGATCCTTTTACTCTACTCATAAGCAATGGACTCCAAGTTCATGATGTGTATGACCTTAGAAACAACCTTCGTTATAACTTTTTCATGGACATTGATGCATGCATTTCATAATATATTTTAGGACCTGCATTAGGCATGATTTTGGGTTATTATTGCATAGCATGCATCTATTTTTATTTTTACTTCATATTATTTCAAGTCTGGAATCTACTCTTGTTGGTGTTTGTTTTGTAGGAAATCAGCTGAAAAGACTAAGGGATGGAATGAACTCTCAAAAAGAGCATAAATCAGCATCCGGGATGTCATCGCGGGTCGTGATGAGTCATTATGGGCCGTGATGAAGCGACAAAAGGAGCGATCAAGCCATCACAGGCCGTTACACACCATCACAACCTTGACAGCAAGTCGAATTCTGCATATCACCATGTAACATGCCGTGATATCTTATCATGGGTCGTTACGTTAAATTTCATGAGTCGTAATGGAGTTTCACGGCCTTTACAGGGAAGAGATCGAAGTTTTATGATGTCACGAGACCGTTATATGATGTTATGGGTCGTAAGTGATGAAAAATATAACTTCCAAGGTCAAATACCTCGTGCTACGGGCCGTTACAGTTCATCATGGGCCGTGATATGGAATCTCACAGGCCACAACATTTCATCATGGGTCATGACAGCCCCTATTACAGCCCATTAAATTTGTTACAACCCATAACAGCACGCGCAGTTTCGTCCATTTTCGCTCAAGCTCGAATCTTTTGGAGGAATTTCAATGGGAAAAGGTTTCTAAACATATCCAAACTCTTTGGGGAGCAAAAGGAAATATTATCTATAATATTTGAATGTGTTTTAAAGGAGGAATTCTTAGCTACAAAGATTGTTATGAATTCAACTAGAGATTTTCTTAATCTTTGGATGGAAAGGTTACCAAACTTTCTCAAACTCTATGGAAACCCTAAAAACACCTTGGGGCTATAAATACACATGGAAAACCAGAAGGGGTACATAGAGATATAAAGAGGTTGTATATTGAAGAGAAGAAGATTATTCTACAAGTCTGAAGCTAGAGAGATCTATTCGAAGCCTTAAGCGAAATTCTGATTTTCTAAGGCAAAGCTAGAACAAACATTGAAGATCTTCTGCAGAGATCTAGAGTTTGATTTATTTTCTTTTGGAAGAACTATTATCCTTTTTCGTTATTTGTATTAGGAACTTCTGAACCCTATTTGGATTGAGTTATATTGATTTGTTTCTTTTAGAACATGGTTGTCTTCCTTAATGATTTCTCTTCTCTATGATGAACATGATATTTAATTATTGATTGTTTAGTGTAATTGATTTCATTGGTCAGAGCATTAGGAGGGACTGATCTTTGAATTCTAAGTCCTAGCAATTCATGTCACAATCTAATTACCCACGGGATATTCTAGGTTGTGTGGCATGTTAAGCTGGACTTGATTAAGCGGCTGACAGTATAAGTTTTGCATCGTTAAAGCATCTTAGATTAGGAATTGTTTGGGGTGGATTCATTTGAACGTCCTCAACAAATCTGAACCTAAGGTAGGTGATTGTATTTATTTATGGGATCATAAGTTAGGCAATTCTTAGTCTATCATTAGAAGCAATTATGTTCAATCTGAATTAGTGGTGAGATAGAATCCTGAATCTTCCAACTTAATCTGATTTGATCTCATGTGACATCATCCTTAGAATTTTATCTTTTCTTATCTTTCATTTTCTGAATTGAAACTGAGATCATTCTCGATCACTTTTGGAATTAGACCAGGTTAGGTTACATTAGTCCTCGTGGGTTCGACATCCTTAATCCTTTCACTTTATTACTTGAACGACTAGTGCGCTTGCTAGTGTATTTAGACCACATCAAACATCATCTTTATACATACATTCTATATTTTCTAATTCATTTGTTTATGGATGTTATTATATGATGATAGGCATAGGGGTGAGCAAAATCGGGTTCGGGACCAGGTCACCCTTGACCCGGCCTCCGGTTAAATCGGGACAACCTGATTGACCCGATTTTATTTTTTATTATATAAAAATAAATTTAAAAATTCTAATATTTATTAATATTAATTATTAATAACTATAAACTCTTTTTTTTATTATGTATTAGTAATAAAATCAATTTATATGTTAAATATTTTAGAAAAAGTTATAATATAACATATAAATATTACATACATATATATTTTATAATATATTTATATGTTATAATATAAGAGAATCGGGTCAAGAATAAATTCAGGTTTCTTAAACTCAAACTCGGTCCCGACCCAGATCGGGTCGGGTTTCCGAGTCATTTGTCCCGGTCCCGACCCGGTTAGGTTTTGGACTGGGAATATTCCCGAAAATTCGGGTCGGACCGGACCGGGATAATCGGGTCGGTCCGGGTCATGCTTACCCCTAGATAGGCATTGTGATATCTATTGTCTATGTATCTATTTATTTCTTCAATCAAAAACCATCTTCGTTGACGCAAGGTTTAGAGGAAAGTTGCATCATGGAATTGACTTAAGCAATATTGATATGAGCTATGTCAGTAGTCGATTTTGGTATATATTGTCAAAGTAGGATTTTGATTGCATTACATATGTCTGTGGTATAGTTTCGAAAACTACTAATGAGAATCTATCACTATTTGTTTGTTTGTTTGGATTAAGGGGTTTCTTCAGTCTTATTCTTGGTGAAGAGAATGGTTAGTACTAGTTAAATGTATTTTTTTCTCGTAGTTCCACTGAGTTTTGCTAATATGTGAGACTTATTCGTTTACCTTTTCAATTGTGAAGATACTCAGAGGATGATGCAAACGGGAGGGTTTGGCAAGGACTCATCATGGGTAATTTCTTTTGTAAGAACCCAAGGCAAGAGGCCAAAGGATAGTCCTACATGGACAAAACACGAAGGTGATCATGAATTTATAAGTGGTTACTCTTTTCACGATTCAAGATGCATTTTAAATCCGTGTGGGTCATGGATCTAAATTGAATAATTTCTTGAATGAGTCAGGGGTCTTACAAAAGGTATTAGAGTCAACCGCATGTGCTCACTTGAACCATGTGAAATGACACGACGCAATGAGGATGTTGAGCCCCGAAGAGGGGAAGAATGTAAGATCCCAAGGTAAGAGGCCAAAGAAGTATATTAAATCTGTGTGGCTCATGGATCCAAAGTGAATAATTTCTTGAATGGGTCAAGGGTCTTATATCTTTTGTGCTCATAGTTGTCAATTTTTACTTTTTATTTTCACAAAAGATGCAAAAGGAAAAAAGAAAGTTATTGTTTTTTTAAGTAATCTATTTATTTTAAAGTTCTTTGGCATCCTTATGTGTGCACATATAAAGATTTATGGTCCCTGAAGAATAATATGTATTTCTTGGTGGATGAGAATAATATTTATTTGTGTACTTATATATTTGCACTCAAGAATGAGCACCTATTTCAACTATTGCCACCCTCGGTCGTTTACTCTTAGCTTGGTCAAACATTTTTTTCCTATTTATTGATTCCAGAGCATTCTTACCTTCCTATACATTGAGATACATGGAAAAGGTCTTCAAGATGTATTAATTGTATAATATCTAATAAGGAGATGCAAAATTTGTCTCATTGACGGTGGACTTGGTTTCAACTTTTAGTTATTCTTCTAACAGTGCGAGTGTCAATCCTTATGTATAATTTCTAAGAACTTATACACATTTAGTTACACTTTTTATGACATTTACATTGCTAGTTACTAACTTCTTATTATAATCAAATCTTGAAGTACCTACTTGCAAATTTATCCTTCTCATCCCTTGAACTTATATGAGGATCTTGGAATTGTACTAATCTTGTTGTTGTTGTTGTTGTTGTTGTTGTTGTTGTTGTTGTTGTTGTTGTTGTTGTTTTTGTTGTTGTTATTATTGTTGTTCGGAGTTTAGCTATGGAGAAGGATAGCCTTGACATCATTCAGCATGAATGGGCTCTTCCAAAGTCAGAGCAATGAACTGAAGACATGTTAAGGAAGCTCGTTAAATAGCTTTCTCTTTTATTTTTAATATATGTTTTATGTTGTAGATGATAAGAGTTCTAGATTGTGGTTTTCTCTTTGATTTGTTAGATACCTTCAGTTACATCAGCGATATCGTTGCACATTAACTTCAGAAATGTTTTAAAGTGATTCAGAAAGGAGACTTAAGAATCAAAACGTTTCTGATAATTTTAGAAATACAAGTTTTTAAGTTTTTTGTAGTGTTCTTGTTTCTAATTGAATTAATTAGACACTAATAGTCATTACACCGAAATGAATAATACCACATCAAGGTGACAGGATTTGAACCTATGGCCCTCTGTACCCAAAACATATGTGTTGACTAGACTACTTTACACCAAAAACATATGGATCCACCTGATCGATAAACAAAGTAGCCCACCTAGATTTGGGGATAAGGACACGAAAATCGCTACTTTTTGGACCTCCAAGCCTCTTTCATTCAACTTTTGATGCTATGATAAATGCAATGTTTAGTCCAAGTATATTATCTTGTTATCTTTGACTTATTTCATTAGGAGCCGTTTGGTTGAAGAATAAGTAGATGGAGAATATATACAAGGAATAAATATTCTTGTGTATATTCTTCTTATTCTTATTCCATTTAGCATTTTGGAGTGACAAAAATATAAATATATTTTTATATTTATATTTATTTAAAATAAATTATATTTAAATATAACTCGTATTAATAATATATCTTTAATAATAAATGAGCATTTGTTTATTTCATTTATATTTATAAATTTAATTATTTACTATTTATAATAAAATAGTAAGTAATCATTATTTGATTAATTAATTAATAAGTATTTGGATTAACAAATAATTAAGTAATAGATTATTACATTAAGTCATATAATAAAATATTATTCATATCATCACATAGTATTAAATTTCTAATTGTAAATAATTTATGATTAATCATTATAATAAATAAGATAAAAATATAATATAATGTGTATAAAAATAAAAAATAAAATATGATAAAAAACAAAAAATGGTGGAATATAAGATATTCCACCATTTTAGAAGAATAAGAAATATGGAATAAAAGTTAAAAAGTTAATGGTTTCACGTTTTTCAAGATGATTTTTAAAAAAGTTGAGATAATGCTACTCCAGTGGGTGTTTGACTATATTACTGAAATAAGGGAGATATTCTCTCCTTTATTCCTCAACCAAACGGCCTTCAATGACTTTGAGGAATGGTTTGGAGTGACTTTGAAGGGCTCATGATTCTTTAGAGGTTCGCAAAGAGGTCGGTGGTGGTGCACAAACCACAATCAGGACCCACAAGGGGAAGGATGCTCTTGAATCATTTTCGTTGCAAGGGGGAGAGAAAATCATGCAATAGGAACTAGATAATAGTTGTTCTACCAGTCCCCAACATTGATAACACTATAGCTCCCAAACTTTAACAGTGCTTAGCAACCTTATCATTTATTTAATGAATATGGTTGACCCTTATCTTTTTAACATATTAGTTCTTAACATTCATGAAAGATCAAACATCATTCATCATCTGAAACTTAAATAAAATAGTAATTAAATATGCATATAGACCACGGACACAAGTCGCATGCAATCAGAGCACAGATAGTGTTTCGTGATATTTAGAGTGTCGAGTTCCTTCATCGGGTCATTATCAATGCGGACCGTGTTGGGTTATGACACGGTCCATGTATAGTCTATGCATTAAATTAACTTAAGGAGAATGTAGGACATGTGAGTCACACCCGATCACCAATGCTGGTCGTGCCCTAACTTTTGATTAAAATAATCCGAGGTGCGGATTGAGGTGCTAGAGCATACGGACTGTGTTCAGTTTCAACTCGGGCCGTATCACTCAACCAATATATTTTTTGGATTTTTCTTTTTGTTTATTCTACGACGGACGCGGTCCATGTTCAAGGAGGATATATATCGTGTCTTGTCTTACCTTTGATTATTAATTTCATTATTCTAAGACACACCCTCTACATCCTAGGTGACGCGGACCGTGTCCGGTGTCCTTGAAACCGTGTTCGACAATTGGCAGTGTTAGGGTTTCACCCCTACGGATGCGGCCCGTGACCGAGGGGGACATAGTTCGTGTCCGACCAACCAGACCAAGAATTCCATGGATTTTGTTGAGTTACTATAATTTTTCGATACAAAAACCATCATAAGATTATGGCTGAATATTACATTTATTTAGGAGGCTAAACAGGGATTAAAAAGCTATAATTTTAACCATAAACTATTCCTATCTATCTAATATGAAAAGTATATCTAGGGGGATCTGCCTATGCACATATCTATCTTCGTTGAGTTTTCTCGTTCATTCTTCGTGATTTAATAATTCTTGTCCCTATTTCCCTTGAACTCCACGGTGTCCTTGATCTTCTTAGCGTTCTTCTAATAAGATTTTGGCATGAATTTAGGAGAGGAAGAAAGAGAGGAAGAGATAAGAGAAAGAATCATGAGAGAGGAGAAATTTCTTATCTGTGCACATAGGAGGGAAAAGAGATGGCTCTAAGATGACTAAAATTTTGAGGAAGAGAATAAAAATTATGAAGGCTTTCCTATCTTAAGGTAAGTTTTCCTAGAGTTTCTTTAAGTCTAAATGGAATTCAAAATTAAAACTAATAAAATACAAGCCCGTGTTTGGCCTTGCATGGGAACGCTGTGTGACATCCACATTCCACTCTGCTGGGCTTTCGTGTTCAAGTTAGGCTTAGGAAGCACAGGAGCTGCACTGTCCACAAGCGTATCTTATTGGGTCGATGTCTTGAGACTCGTCCAGCAGTTTTAGAAGAAGCATTTGGAGGCGTCAGGGAATTGCTGCAGCTTGCATTATCCTCTGCAGCAATGACATGGTAATCACTGAAGCTTGTGCAATTTATCAATCTGCTGTCGTGCAAGTGCATTGCTCTCAAATTTTCTGGTGTTCATGGTGTTATATTTGGCATTACACAGTCTCGACTGGTGAGCATTTGAGGTGCTCATCTGGTCTCGGCTTTTGCCGAATCCTCAGCTGGAAACTTCTGTGCTTTCGTATAATGTATATGATTTATATTATTCTTGCTTCTCTGCTTGAACAGCCTCAACAGCATCTCTTTGCTGTATATTGTGCGATATGGTCTCGGTCCAGCTGCAAGGTACTCCAGAAACTCAGGCACAAAGCAAATATTTATGTGCTAAGATCTATTGATTTGTCATGATTTCCAAGTTACATTTGGTAAATAAAACACGTGTGTCGAACGAATTGGGTGCGGCAAATGCAGTAGGTGCAAAGTTGGCTGCATGCATTGTGATGTTTCTTGCAGTCCTTGAAGCTGTTCTTGTGAGCGGGATGCTTCTGGCCGTCCGGCACATCTTTGGATATGCTTGTAGCAGAGAGAAGTAATAGATTATGTGAATGTGATGGCTCCCCTATTTAGCATGTCAGTGGTTTTTTATAACGCAAGATGTTCTCTCAGGCATGTAATATTTTCCTGTTTGGTTATCCAGATTTTTATTTTTAGTCCACTCCAAATATAAGTGCACTGCTACTACAATGAACGATTTCAAATGGAACAATGCAATATGCAATGCACTTTAGAACATCAAATGGCTCACGGATGAGATATAATATGCGTATTATGAACTATCGAGATTGTGCAATGTCGGCCTATTTCTATTTTTCTTGGTTCACCTGCTTCTTCAAATGCTACTTTTGTGTTGCATTTTGTTTTAAAGATTGTGCAACGTCCGCCTATTTGACAAGTGCTTGCTAGTCAGATTGCTTGCAATTTCAAATCTTTACAAACATAACAAGAGATTGTGCTACAGTTTAATTCCTTGCATTCTCATCATGGTAAGCAGCATATAACCAGGAATAAACTTATTCAAATTATGCATTGTTATGGAATTAAAAATTAGGTAAAAGTCAAATGTATCCTCATTAGCTTATATGCTCACATTAACTCTTTTCACATGAAAATATAAAAATGGGTGGCATTTTATATCATTTTGTTGATCCTCTGCTTGCTCAGGCATTGCTAGAGTGCTGGGGCATGAATCTCATAGTGTCGGAGCATGAATCGACCCAAAGAATGATTAATAAATTGTTTATCAGTAGTTTTGTTTTCCCCCATATGATATCTGTTGTAATAGCTATCAGAACACTATGTGACTAAGCTTCATAGACATGTATATTAATGTCCACGGTTGGGATGATTCAGCACGAGTTAGCACAAAAGATAAGGGCAACAAGAGCACTCAACAAGTTGAGTAATAGTTTGCTCTTCAGTAACTTATAAATGCTAAGGATAGAGAAGCCTGATATAGATTTCTTTTGAAATGAGATATTTGTTTGCTAACAAGAAATAAAGTTTCATGGCAAGTAAATATATCAATTGTTATTGGCATGCGCTGTTTAACATACTCAGCTCACTTATGTTATACTAATTAAAGCCATAGTAGATCTAGACACTTTCTTCTGGACAAGACATACGGCTTTAAATAAATTTTGCATTTAAACCAATAAACATAACTACAAGAACACATACATATACAATGGAAGATAGAAAAGAGGGTAAACAGAAACAAAAATGCTATAAGGTTGCTACAAGCAAATTAAAATATTAGTTTTTATAAATCTTAATATACTCATCAATAAAAGGGGTTAGAAGAACTGACTTTCATGAAAGTTCATGAATGTTAACCCAACACCAAATCCAATCATCTGTCAAATAACATTGTCTAATAATACAGGCATTCCATATAGCTCCCTAAACGACAGTATCATTTAGATGCAACTAAAGATTAAAGTCTTGGTGGCAACTGCCAAGGGCTGTGTCAAAAGTCGACTCTTACTTCATTCTGCACTATCTCATTTTAGGCATATCATGTGACAATACACCTACATGCCAGTCCTAAGACGTAATAAACATTTCTCACAAAAGGAAACAAAAGTTAACAACTAGCATCAAATATATGAGTCAGAATGATATATTGCATCAAACATTCTGTTACCAAAACCAAACCGTGTTAAAACCACATTAAGCCACTGGCACAATAGAGTTGCTTGAGCCCTTGTCTAAAATTAAATTCCAAGTCAATCACTTTAATAAGTCAAATAATGGTTTCCGCCAAGCATCAACTAAATCAAATGCATGGTTTTTACTTTGAGAGGCATATATAAAATTTCATAAATAAATGGAACTGCAATGCAGCTTGCACATAATCTTATCATATGAAAGTTATCAATAAAAAAATACAGTCATTAATCCTCAATCAACTTCAAATTTATTTTTTGATCCACTAAAGGGTCAACTTTCTTTTTGAGAGCGAGTAAATGATCAGCAGGTGTTACAAAGGATTTGTCCCAAAGCCATCAACATCCTTGCTTCTTAAGCATCTAAATTCAATAAAAGTACAAGCACCAGCAAGCACTAGGCAGAGACGTTCCCGTACCTCTCCACATCTTATTCACTCCAAATTTCTCCCTTTTCTTCTCTGCCTCCCTAATTCAATCAAACAGCCATTGCAAGTATCACATAAAGATTCAAATTTTGCAACCAAGTTTTCATATTTTAGATATGAAAAGAAGGGAAAAGATCACCTTCAAACTTTGCAATTTCAAGCATGTTGACAACAAATCGAAATGAAAATATCATATTGTGAACGAACTCTTCATCAAAAGAAGCAACGTTAGAACATGTCGAGGAATCATACCTCAGACTTCATCAGTTGTCAGGATTACTCCATGATTACTTTGGCCCCGACGGCCTTCATCTTTTCGATAATCTGCTCTGCCTCCTCCTTAGATACTCCGCTCTTGATCACAGCAGGCGCCTTCTCCACCAGCTCCTTGGCCTCCTTGAGACCCAGGTCGGTGAAGCCTCTCACCTCCTTGATGACCTTGAGCTTTGCCGCCGCATCAAACGAGTCCAACTTCAGTTCGAAGACCGTCTTCTCCTGCTTTTTCTCCTCCTTCCCGCCGCCCGCGGCGCCAGCGCCGGCGCCACCACCGAATCCTCCGGCGCCGGAACCGGCGTTCATAATGCCGACGATAGGGGGATCCTTGATCCCCATCTTATCTCGGAGGATGGTGGACAACTCGGCAACCTCGGCAAGGGAGAGAGCGGAAACGTCGTCGACCAGGCGCCAGACGCGATCTGAGGGGGGGCCTCGAGAGGGAGGCACCGCCGGGTCGAATGTGGCGGGGTCGTAGTTCGTGGGGAGCTTGCGGGGGTCGAAGGGCTCGAGGACCTCGTCTTTCGCCGCAGACGCCGCGGCGGAGAAGCGGCGGCATAAGGAAGAGAACGACTGCGAAGGTTCGGAGAGGAGGGGGAGAAGGCGGGCGGATGGCCGCCGGAGGAGGAGGAGGAGGAGGCGCGAGGCCATGTATACTATTGGCTTGTGCACTGGAGATGTTTGTGGTTTGGTCTCGAACGATTCGGACTGTCGTAGGGATCAAGCGCTGCTTTGGGTTGGGGTTTTGACTGCGGTTTGCAAACGCGATAAAAATAAAAACACCAGGGTTTATTTGAAGAAAGAAAATTAAGGCTTCAAATAGGGTGTAAGAAAACTCAAATCAACTGAAAAAAAAATGGAGGTGTATAGTAATTCATATTTTCTTTTTCGTTTCATTAAGCAGATAAATATGATGCCTACTCATTATTATTATATGACTTGTAAGATAAAATAACTTATATTTATTAGATTAATTCGACAATTTTAAATAATACATAAGTTTAAAAAAATTATGATCGTAAAATGATCGAAAGGACTTGATCATGACCTTCAAATAATTCGGTAGATATCATCACTATCAAATCCATTATTCAACTGATAAAATAAATTAATAAATAATTGATAAAACAATATACAAAAGCGCTATACAGCGAGCATAGGTTCTACAAAATTATTTTTCTCCTAAAATATATAAATTTATGAGTCTATTTAAATTTTACGATAATATTTTAACAAGATAAAATTGAGACCCCTATTAAAAAATCGTAGAATTTCTGGGGGTGGGAGAAATGAGGGATGTTCTTTTTTTATAGACTTATTGATTGCAGGGACGGACCCAGAACGAAAAGTTAGAGGGGCCGATACATATAAAAGTAAAAAAGAATTTGGGAGGGGTCAAGGAGTGAACTTTTGACCTCACCGGAATACCCAAAATTCTCTAACCACTACAACAAGTAGATAATCTTGCTCTCTTTTAGCATTTATTTTATATATTGATTGTATTTACTAGTATATACTTATATACATATACTTTCTATACCAAAAAGTTAGGGGAGGGGGGAGGGGGGGCCGAAGCCCTCCACACTATATGTAGGTCCGCCCCTGATTGATTGTGTTTGTGTGATAACTTTTATATTTTGGTTATAGCGTTAGATGTATTTACACTAAATGTGTGTATTATAACAAATTTATTTTGTTATTTAAATTTTTAAAATATTTAAAGTAAAAAAAAACCCAAAAGTTTTATCTAAAATACAACTTAGAGGTAGTTTTTCATTCGTTTAAATTGTTTAGGGTGTTTTTTTTTTAAGTTTACATAAGTCATCAGAAAAATGTTAATAGTTTCTTCATCCTTAATTGACAACTCACTCAGAACTAAGGCCTAGATTTGGGATGAGATTGAGGTTCTCAAGGTCCCAACCAGCTTTAATCGAGAAAGAAAATACTAGCCTCATTCGAGAATGAATTGAACATATTGTGTCTTCATTGCTCTTTTTTCCTCTAAAGTTGTTGAAAAAATAATCAAACTAATGACTTATACAAAATATAAATTACCTCATGCGTTTAGACTCTTTGTAATAACTTAATATAATAATTTACAGGGACGGAGTCAGGATATTAAATGAGAGGGTGCAAGATTATTCATTCATTTGTATAGTTATTCCTATTTAGTATAGTTAATATAAGATCATCTTTTGAACGATAAAAGATAAATAAGAAAAATAGTGAAAAGAGTAAAGTAAGCCTAAAAGAAAAAATAAGAAAAAAATTAAAGAAATAAGATGGATCGAATCAGAACCGTTAGTTCTTATATCAAAGTATTTTCATCTAGCCAATAAATAACCTACTACTATAAAAGTTTAACCGTGTCCAGGAGGTGTCAATGCACCCCCTTGGAGGGACCCCTTGGCTCTGTCTTGATCATTTGTCAAATTGATTTTACAAGATGCAACACCGTGTGAACATAATATAAAAGAAGTGATTTATCATTGTAAAAAAATACAAAAGCTATTTATAATGTGAATCGATTCGAATTAAAATATATATATCATTACCACACATCATTCAATCAAATCTAACATCTATTGATTAAAAAAATGACATTGAACAAATGTGGCATATCACTTAAATTTCTAGTGTCCATAAAGATAAGGAAGATTTAATTTTCATTTACATAATTATATATATATATATATATATATATATATATATATATATATATACATATATGTGTGTGTGTGTGTTAAGAGATATATTAGCGTGCATATGCAAATTGTGATTCATCATACATGCATTCAGAGTCATTGAGTTCTCTAAATCGAACTAACTTCATGTCAATCTGATTAACTGTATCATTTCAATCCAACGATATATATTGTTTTTGTTTTGTACCGTTAGATAAAAAATGCTACTGATCCAAGGGCTCAGAGCACATGCATGTACAATGCAATCATAATTTATGCATGCTAATATCCCTCATATATTAAATTACAATAAATATTTTTTTTAACATATCATATACGATATAGGGTTAGGCCACTACTCGAATGTTTGTCCTTTTATATTTCATTTATTTCTAATTTGTCACCTTAATGTTGTGTGATCTTAAAAAAACCCTAAAACTATCTACAAATCTTGAATATGAAGATTCCAATCTTAATCTTAATATTTTACACTTTAAAATTGTGATTCAATTCTAAACTATAAAATTGTTTTATTTATGTGATCACATAAATCATAGGCCAATGATTTTGATACATAATATTTTTCACTAATCTATTTAAATCATAGGCCAATGATTTTGATACATAATATTTTTCACTAATCTATTTAATCATTGTCCTCCACATCATAAACGATGGGATCACATAAATTGTTTATTTTTTTATCGTATGTTAATGTCAGTTTGTTTTGTTGTGTGTATCATGATAGGCTCAAAGATGGTTCTATCATCAATCTATTCTTGTGCGTTGATGATTTGCTCTTTGATGCTCATAACATATTAGACATTTAGGATCTAGAAAAGCTCCTTGATGTAGAATTTGACACGAAAGATTCTGATGCAACGCAAAAGATTTTAAGAATGTTATATGCTTCGTACATAGGATAAGCTTTCATTACGATGTTTATAACAAAGTCTTTATACAATCCATAAGCATCAACCGTGCACATTTCTGCATTTCTTGCATCTCAATCTGACAAAGAAATGGAGTACATATATCGTGTTATTTATGCTAGTACAACTAAAAATTCAGATGTATTTTATGGTGTGCACTTGATCTTATATCGAGAATATTATTAGTGTTGTTAAGCAACTCAAGGAAAGAACGAATCACATCTTTAAGCATCTTTGTGGAAACGTACAATATTGACCTTATCTTATAATGATAAACATTGTCGTCAATGTTTATGAAAGAAATAACAAGCTATATTTTGAAGATCTTGAATGATAGAAGATCATATTATCATGGATCAAAATGCTTTAGATAAATATCGAATGCATTATAAATGAACTAAACAATTGTGTAAAGTATTCGTACTAAGAAGAGTATCAATGTGAAGAATAATTCAAGTAATATAATTACGAAGTCAGTTTCCCAAAGTAAATTCTAACATTTGTTGAACTTAATCAATATTGATAGGTGACGATGAATTGAGGTTGATTGTGGGTGCACCTTACGATTTAAATAAAACTCCTTAATATTTGGATTATCTATTTTTTTCTCATCTATGAAACTTTTTATTCTCTAACGGATGGCATCAAACTATCGTTTGTATCCATCAAAACCATCTTTGTTTTCAATCCACATTTCATCTTTTCATATTTATTATAATAATAAAAAATAACACATGGCCACCTTGCCATGTGGCAACACTTAAATGGACCAACAAATGTCCACTAACTCATGTATATATATTCCGAAAATTAGAATTCACTTTCTCTCACCTCATTTGACCTTATAACACCTTGGAAACTAGTCCAAAAGTTGAAAACAGAATTTGAAGCTCCATATTCATCTCCAATAAAAAATCAAAGGGAATGTAAATTAAAATTAGAGTTGAATCAAGAAGGGGAAAGAGCCAGAGAAGGAGAAAGGAGAGAAGCTCAAAAGAAAGAGGAGAATTAAAAGAAAATGATCAAATCAAGGTATGTAAAAGGGATTCTCTTTTCCATTATTTTTAAGGTTATATGACCTTGAATCATATTGGTTCAATGCCATCAAGGACAAGGAAGATGTAGGAAAACTTAAAATTTAAGTTAGGCTTCTTATGATTAAGAAAATGCATAATGCCTACCAAGTGTTTGATGAAATGCATGAATGTTGAAGTGTAGATTATTTGAAGTACTATAACTATTTATTTATGTTTGAATCACCATTTTTATGATTCATATGAACTTGTTCTTAATATGCCATTAGAACATAGGAGAATTATGTTAGAAATTGCCCAATACATTTTTGAACAATGTTAGAGAAATTTAGGACCAAACAAAAGTTAAGTTTGCAGCTACTATTATAGACCAATCGACCGGTGGGAAGAAACGGTTGCCGATATGAACAAATTAGTGAACGAGTGAATGGTGGACCGATCGATCGTTGGTCGACTTTTAGGATTTCAACACACACATTTAAGAAGTTGGTATTTTAAATGTTCGATGCATGCAAGTTTGGTATATGAATTTTAGGGTTATAAATTGTATTGACATAACACATTTATATGTGTATTATGATTATAATTCAAGAAAATAGATGTCATGAAGGAAAGTACTTACTTATGATACAAAATAATGATCGTATTTTATATATTGCAAGCACCTAAAAATTATTATGCATGCTCAACCGTAAATGTGATTTAAAAGATGAAACATGTTATGCTTGTAATATTGATTGGTGTATTATAATTAAAGGATGAATAAGATAAATCTAAGCACACTAATAGATGATGGGAAAGTTAAATCCGGCATCGAAGATGGTGTGTGAGTTTTTTGAGAAACTAAGTCCCACATCTTAATCAGTGTGTGAGTTTTCTATGCCCTAAGAGTGACAATATGAATGGTACAAAGTGTATCCTTGCATGGTCTAATCAACTTAAAGAAGGAGGTGTCTCATGACCCTTAATCAAGATAATAATAAAAGGACATGTGACTCGGGGATGACGACTTATGAGAAGTTAAAAGGTTAACTTCTAAGACATCACATGATAAGAATATAAAAGATGAAGAAAAAGACATGAATGATAAAATTAAGTCAAAGGGGCTATGAACATTGAAAGTAAATGCTAAGTATGATACTCATATCTAAAGATAAAATTATATTGATAATGCTAAGTATATGATGCATTATATCGATACTGTAAAGTAAAATGAAGTTAAGATGAACTAAAGATGCATTATATCAATAATACGTAAGTAAGTTGAAAGATAAGTTTAAAGTTAAGTCAATAAGAATAATTGACTAAGAAGATAAAGTAAATTAAAGATGAATGTTCATATATTGATATTAAATTTGTGTTAAAATTCTATGTTATGCTTAATATTTATTTTGATGTTATATGCATGATATGTAGATCTTTGTATATATGGGTGACATGATTCACCTATTATTCATCCTTTAGATATTCTAATGAGATAAATATTCCCTGCTTTTGGATCTTGTAGATGAGAAAGAATGATGATGCTACTTATAATACTGGTGCGGCTCATGATGACGAATGCGTATGAAAATGTTATGAATTTATCTTAGGCTTGAATTTATCTCTTTGAAATGTGACTCCTTATGGATAATGTATCTTAAACTAAATTTAGTGTCAAATCTTCAAATTATATTTTCTTTAACTAAGTGTAATATATTTTATTATTTTCATTATGTCATGATATTTAAGTTTTCCACTGATTTTTATTCTATATCGATCTATATGTCTTTGTCCTTTTTGAATTCTTATGTGTTTTGATTATAATTGTAAATGATTAAATCAAAATTATTGTATTATAACATTTCGAGTACTACTTCGAATACATAACGAATATCGATTCGTCGATGTGAATGAGATGCATTTTTGAAGCGTTACTTTTTATTCTTTCGGTATTTTTTTCTTTCCTTTCTTTCATGCATTGCTCCTTATTTTATTTTATTTTATTGATATTTAATTCATTTCAAAATAATGAATTAAAAGTCTAATCATTTTTTTCCAGTCTTTGGCTAAAATAGACCGGACAGCTGGGTCGAACCTCCCGACCCATCAGGCGGTCGGGTTTTAAAAAACCAATGCGACGCCTTTGGTTCAAGTCCTCGACGCCTCTCTCCTCTCTCCTCTCTCCTCTCTCCTCTCTCCTCTCAGCAACCTTGGAGCGCACACGCCGCTGCCGCAGCAGCAGCAGCAGCAGCGACAGTGGAGGGAGAGATGTCGAGAAGTGAGAGGAGAGCACATCTCTCGCGGATCCTCGACTCCCACCTGCAGAGCATCCGCGAAACCATGCAGGTCTCAAAATTTCCCTTCTTTTCTGCTACGTATATATGCTCTTCTTCTTCTTCTTGTTCCTATTGAATCGAATTCTAGTTCTAAATGTTTTGTCTTTGTTCATGAATCGGCCGTCGCAGGTGCTAGAAAATCCGGCGGCTTCGACGCTGGATAAGGTGGACTGGAAGGAAGTCACCAAGTTAGGCGATGAAGTCTCCAAACAGGCCACCGTGGGTAGGCAGCATCCCTGCTCGTTCTTGCCCAATGTTCTATTACTTTATTACTATTCCACCTGACGAATGCAAAAATAGGCCTTTTAATTGTTTTGCAATATATTAGCTATTGAATACTCTTGTTGTGATTGTTCCTACTTTTTCGGTTCCCTCATAGTATTAATGAATTTTCTTATTTGGGGATGATTTTGGTGCAATTTTTTGTGCATACTTCAGTCTATTATCTTCATGGAGACATAGGATTGGATGATTATAGAGAGGGCTGGGGCTTCATGGGCGTCTGAGTGTTCTTTCGACCATAATGTGTTAAAGATAGAGGATGCCAACACATGTGATAGTAATCGGAATTCAAGAGTGCAGGGGCTTTAAGTCTGGAGTCACCAGGTAAAAAAAAAAATAAAAACAAAAATAAAAAAACAAAAATAAAAATAAAGATAGTGTTTGCACTGTTGCTGTAGATTGAGGTGTTCTTCTTTGAGTGCCTTTTTTGTAAGTAGTAACTAAGATATGAGAGTTCTTGATTTATTTCATGGGAAGGAATGAGTACTTTATATTTTGAAGTTAGGATCTATGTTTAGCTTTTTTCTGCTCCCAATTGATATGTGTGGATATTGCCTACCTTCATCTAGTGTTTTCGGGGAATTCGCTAAAATATTTGGTTCTGATTCCTTTTTTTTTTCTTGAGATGGCTTTGATTCTTTTATTTCAAGGAGAATCATTATATATCCAGAAGGGAGCCTGTATTTAAGCAGGTTGATTGGTATATTTACTGGTGATACTTTAGTGGTGGGATGCTGTAATGTTGATGGAACTATTATTTAGTAAGTAATGTACACTAGTTTCTTCTGAACTAGCTTGTACAGATATCTCCCATGATTACAACAGAAGTGTAACTATCTTCACTAGTGGAACAACCATACTTCTAAAAATATTGATGGTCATGCCTCAGTCTGACTAATGTCATTGAGTGTGCACAAGGACTTTATCAACTGTGGATGAACAAGTCTTAAATGAAACATTGGAAACATTGACTTAACTCATCAACCAAAAAAATAATGATATACATGTCCAACAAACTAGGATAACATCAAGAAAGTAGAATTGTCGTTTACAAAAGAAACACAAAGGTAATAGCAGTTTGAGCACATTTCTTATTCTTTTTTCATTATGCAATATACTGTTGGCTATTGTACATCACATTTCCTGAGAGGGAGGTTGGAGATTATATTTTTGTGGGTGTCCAAATCTACCCGAGTTTAATGTTTTCTTTGGTTTTTCATATACATGTGACCCTACAATTTTCAGTTTAAATACAAAACGCATAAGCTCAGTAATCATATTTTTCTTCAAAAAAGGAATAAATGAACTGATGGATTTGTATAAGGTAACAATGAGCTTCTAATAAAACTCAGTGTTCAATGGGCTTCTCAAATCCGACTCTTGTTGCCTAATGATGTATACTTCTGTTCACTTTCTGGGGATTTTACTGTACAGTTCTTGGTTCCTAATGGACATCTATCATATTTTTCTAAAGAAAAATGATGTGTGTTTTTAATCATGAATGAAACCTTTTCCATCTTATAGTAATTGATCGATAAATCAGTTAGCTGGTTCAATGGTCATGATTGGTTGATTAAGGTTGAGACTTGTGCCTAAACTAATACCAAATATAAGATTATTTTTCTTCAAGCCATATTTTGTTTATAGTTTTACCATGTTAACAAGAAATCTACTACATATGATCCTAAGACTTATTTAATAATTAGTCCAATTTTCACTGGGTCTTCTCTAACATGCAGCTGGAATGCTTTGGAGTGGAGAAACACCTGAACTAAAGGCTTTGGAGGAGAACTTGGGTTCATTCTGCAACACGCTTAATGGATTCATTTTACTTTCTCATGGAAGTACAGTGAGAGCAGGGGCAACCCTCCATTCTAGTATCCATGCATCTGTAAAACAGGTCCTCGATTCCAGCATTTCATTATTAAAGGAAGCCGTCTCTTCATATGGTAATACATCATGATCTTTGTTTGACATGGAAGTTTAAGAATTCTGGATTCCTCCAATTTTTTACTATGTGCATATCCTTTGTTGTTATTTTTGTTTTTGTTTCTAGATTATATGGAACAAGTTAAGAGTGCTTCAGATAATTAGGTTAATATATATGATATCTATTGCAGAAGGTAGACTTCGACACTAATCTGTGAACTTGTTTGTCTTCTTTTTTTCCAATATGGTTCCATGTGTTATGCCTTCTGAGTTGAAATCCAGTTCAAGCTAATGAATGTTTTTTCAAACTTTGCAGAGTCGCGAAATTCAAACAAAAAATTGTTAATCCCACAGCTAGCTGGCTCTGTTTGGGAAGCATGTGATGCTCTCAAGAAGGCGCCGACAAGCAACTGCATTGCAATTGGTTGTTCCATGACCCATGTGGCGGTCTCTGTGAAAGATGTACTTCGAGAGATGGGAGAACTAAAATCTGCTTCCTCTTTTGACTTGGAACACCCAGCGTCCAAGGAAGAATCTGTCTCCGAGGAAGAGATCGACCTTAATGACGAACTTGGTGCTGACCTATCACCTGAGGAGATGCACATTGCCCAGCTAGCCATCAGTGTGGTAACTGATACACTTGCTGTCGTAAAAGAGCTTATTCGATTTATTACAGGCTTGCTGAAGAGCTCTAACAAAGATGCCAGCACTGAGGAATATACTGACCCCTTGGAGAGACTACTAAGCTACTGCCAGGAGATGGGATCCCAGGTCAGTGAGCTAGGAGCTTGTGTCTATCCACCACAAGAGATCTCTCAAATGAAATTTATTGCCAAGACACTTCGTCGCCGGATAGATGAAGTGCGCCATGAGGTCAAGAGCCTGGGAGATTCAGCTGATGGTCTATTTGATGCAATCAAAGTTATGGAAAATGAGTTGGGAAAGCTGGAATGTGAATTAGGTGATGATATAACAACTCAAATGGGAAAGATGACAATGTAACATGTTGGAAAACACGGGGTTATGTGTCGTAAATTGTGGACTCTTTTTTTTATGATTGTTCTTTTCTTCTTAAATGTTTTGTTAAGAAATTTTGGCTGTTAGAGATCATTTGCAAGGTACACTTTCAATTGACCAATGTTGTAATGTTCAGTTTTGTTGTTTTGCAGTTTAACTCGAACTCGATTGTACGTATTCTTCCTTCAATGTTAAGTAACAACCAAGGCTCGGCTTCTTACAAAGAAAAATGAAATTTCAAGAATAAAGGCCCATTTGGATATTTTGTAATTTATTTCAACGTTTTGAAAAACAGCAAAACTGCAGTAAGTCACTTTTAAAAAGGTGCATTACTATTTTTTTTTTCAGCATAAAAATAAGGTATAGGATGTTTGGCATATACTTCATAAGTTGCATGATAGCAAAGGACACAAATAAAACGGAGATAAAATGGAGGTTGTATTAGATAATTTATTTACAACATTTTTAATAGGAAACATAATTTTTTTATCCGTTATAAATTATTATCAAGCACTCTTTTATAAAATAATTCGTCGTAAACATATTAACTTAATACTACGTGACATCCAAACAGGTCGTAAGTGAGACGTCTTCAGTATTTTTCTAGTCGCCCAACTTTATGGTGGTTTTCTAAGTTTTAAAACACTAGAAAAAAAAATACTTGGCCAACTTTTAAGAGAAAAAGGAAACACCCATCTCATACCTTTTGCCCTTATTATCTCTCATGTCTCACATGAACATTTAAATTATATTTTTTCTTATCTTGTTTTTTAGAACAAAACCAAACAAAAGTTATAAACCATTTTCTCAAAATTAATCTCTTCAAAGTTCATTTCTTCCAAAAATTATGTTTTGCAGAAACGCCTGAGGTCCATGTTATTTTCCAACCAAAAAATGTCACATTCTCAAGGCCTAGAACAGATGAGGTGTATTCTATTTATATGAAAATTATTTATACAACATTAAAAAATGAAGACCTTCCTCTAGTGTGTTTATGGTACATATATCATGGGCTATAATTCACCCAATGAGAACACTCGAGTGATTAATCTAACGACCTATTAACTTGACCATCCATGCACCACCTAAATAGAGACCCAGAAGTGGACCTGCCAATAGCACTTGGGTTAGAGGATCAGTCGAGGGCGTCAGCACGGCAGCTGCGACGACAGCGCCGACGACCACATATCTCCAAATAGATAACATTTGGTCGCCTGAAACCAAGCCAACCTGTCCTAGTAGAAGTTGTATAACTGGAACCTGAAAAAGAATATGAAAGCAAATGAGCACTTTGAGAGAATTTGTCACTGTACTCGTTTGGGTAGA
The DNA here is from genome assembly GCA_001647135.1 of Pontederia paniculata. Lineage (NCBI taxonomy): Eukaryota > Viridiplantae > Streptophyta > Magnoliopsida > Commelinales > Pontederiaceae > Pontederia > Pontederia paniculata. Next base: position 27,402 of record LTAE01001608.1, on the reverse strand, counting down.
CTTTTACTGCCAACTTGCCATAAAACGGCAGAAAAAGTGGAGAGCACAAATTATCGTCCATATAACTGTTGAGAATTTATGAATACACAATATTAATTCAAGATAGCTGTTAGGCTAGAGCCCCATATACTTTTCTCTGAAGAGGGATTCAATCAATTGTTTGTTCTGACACAAATTTGGAGAACAAAAGCAAAATAACTTACCAACAATAAAGCTACTTTTTTTTCTGAGACAATAGGGTTATGTGTTTGCTTTTATTATAGTTTCTTTTATCATTTATGACAAGATGTAATGAAATATATGTATTGACAACCGTCCTTGACATAATAAATTGAAAGAGTGTTCAACTCAAATCAAAGAAATGAACATCGGTGTGAAATGATTAGCATGAAAATTTGGGATTCTTGAGAAGGGGTAGCTGTTAAAAAAAAAACAATACCCATTCATATACTTAGAGAGATAGGAAGATGCGTTGATTACCTGAAATGACAAGCCAGTGCTGAACATAAGAATGAGCACAAACTCAAAATACTGGTCGATGGACCATAATGACTCCACAGCACCTTCCGCATAGTTAACAAAGAAATTCAAGGCTGCAGGAGTTAGAATGGCATAGGAGAAGGAAATACCAGCATAGAAGAGAACTGAAGAACCCAAGACAATGGGTCCTAGGAATTTTCTCTCATCCCTAGTTAGACCAGGAAGAACAAATGCAATAATTTCATAAAGAATAACAGGACTGCCTAGAAGAAGCCCACAATAACCAGATACCTGCGGAAAATGAAAATAGTTGATTTTAGCTAGCAAAGTCATGTGTATCAAACTACCATTACCAAATCAATTAATAACCAAAAATTAATTGATAGAATGAAAAAAACCCAAAAAAGGAAAAAAATGATGCATGGCTAGTGGAAGAAGCATAAAGTGAAAACAGATGACAAGCTTTACCAATTTCACTAACCCTTAATATTTATGATATTAAAGTCAAGAAGGTGTATCATATAATCTAAACTAGCAGTTTGTCCTCTTAAAAACAGAAGCTTCTTAACTATACATTCTTTCCCTAAGTCTTATTAACTACGGACCATATTTCCCATATAATTCTGGCTACATAGCTTCCCTAAAAGAACTTTATACTTAGCAAAGATCAACAAAAAATTTATACACGGAAGACTCCATAAACCTCATATTAGATAAAAGAGGGAAATTCTACCATAATACAGTTCATAATTCAATAGATTGCAGCTCCTATCAGTTGTCAAATATTTGATAGTCTAAACACTTAACAGGGACACTAAGTAAAATTGATAAATAATTTTCGCAGGATGACAAACTCATGAATAGAATATCACACAGAATTTATAAAATAATTTGGGAGGGGCAGAATTTATCAAATATAACAAATAACCTCTTCAAAGATGTGCAGTGAGCAGTGTGAATGTATTTCTTTTTCTTATTAAGTATCCATCAAAATATTATATGTAAAATATGAAGTTTCAACAGAAGGAAGCTACCTTCAGAGTGGTAAAAAAAAATTCGCCAGGAGATAGTTGCAGAAATCGAACTCCCTGAGCTGCAACTGGTGCTTCAAGAAAAAGAATCAAATCCTTCGAGACAACAAAGCAACCCAGGATAGCAGCTCCCACAGCCAAAACTGAGACAAATATTCTCTGGCGAAGCTCTTCTAGATGGTCAAATATACTCATCTCTTTATCATCTGGAAGAAGCTCTTTACTAGGGTATAGAAAATTATAAAGAGTACTTTGCTCATTATCCTTATTGAAATTCTTCAAGGAATCCCCATTCAAGTTCTCTACTGTAGCAACAATTAGCAGCACAGTCAAGCCATGACCAGCATCAAGATTCAAGAGTACATCTAGATATATTATTATTGAATGCTACATAGATTATACTTGATTTTGCAACTGGTAGGCATAAATACCTTGAGAAACAATTATTCAGAAATAGGGAGAGATTATAAATCATGTCAAAGTGGTGGCACATCAAACTCCAAGGTTTGATGACAAGACCTTACTAAGAATTGTTAATGTACATAGGAACACAGTGATGTATAAGATTACACTAACATATTAGTGTTTTGAAGTCTGTTTCAGCCATCAAAATAAATGAGTGTATAACTAAGATATAATATGATGCAGATGTAAAAAAAATTAATTGTTGCTTAGTAGATGCCCCTTCTTCAAAGCTGATTGGTCATCTTGATGATCTCACACACAAGATGCAAAGATCCTGCAATACGATATTGCCCTTCTAAGCAACTAGGTCGCTAGAAAACTGACTTTGGAAACCTTCCCTAACAATTGGCTACTAAACCTCAGTCATTTTTAATAGAAATATAGGTTCAACAAGGCTTAGAAAGGTTTCAGGATCTTGTAACAAAAGAGGACTTCATCTTGCTCGGAGACAAAGAACCTCCATGTCATGCTAGAATGCGAAAGCATATTTCCTGGTAAGTTTCAACTGAAGCTCAGTGTTTTTATTATTTTGAGTGATACGATTCAACTGAAAATGCTCATTCTCTAATAAAGGATAAACCTTGATTTATAATTCGGAGAGTTATATATTGCCATATGGATTTGATTTTCGATGTCTTATTTCCTCTCCTTCAAGGTGTTCCAAATGACATTTCATAGTATGATTTCTTATCCAGCAAACAGGAATCTGCATTAAAGATATTGTATATCCAGCTGCAAATTATATTTAATAACAGAAACTTGACACCATGTTTGACACGATAGGAAAGAAGAAAGATGACAAAAACAATCTAGTGGCTGAATAAAGTCAGAAGTAAAGAAGTCAATTTCCATCATTAGATATCAGAAATGCCGAGAGAAGTAACGCAGGAGTTTTTCTTACTCCTTACAATAAAAAATTGAAAATTAGACCCAAAACCAGGATTCTACTAGTCTTTTGATCTTTCTGTTTTTCAGGTGTTCCTCAAGAAAACACAAAGAAAGCAACAAAATTTGCTTTCCAAATATTTCCCTTTTTCTGGGTCAACGTTTTCCTGATTTTCTTTATCTTGTCTTATCCACCTTTTTGCCTGTTATCTTCTCTCATTGTTAGGAGTATCACTAGCTACAAAATTCAGAAATCATCTCATGATAAGAAGTTTTTGATAAAAATTACTTAAAAAGCCTAAACTTTCACTACCATCTCAGTTCAAGCATGAAGTTTTTATAAGAATAATCTTTTTTTTGAGACGTTATAAGAATAAAATTAACTTTTCTATTCGTCTAAAATAATTTCATTCATATTTTATGAACAATTTTGTTTAAATACGATGTGCTGGTGCCAAGATCCATGGTGCGTCATAAAAAATTGTCATGCAACTTCTGATTGCTTATCTGCCAACAAGAACTGAAAATAGTTTAGATCTGGGACAAGACTGAAAGTTCAGGCTTTCTGGTGTAACTATTTTCCTGTGTTCAATTTAGCTCTCAATTCCCTTTCTTCTGTCACCCATGAATCAAAATAGATAGGGAGAAAAGTTTCTTTTTAGACAAACATGCTCAAAATTTAAGTGGAAGAATAAGATGATCAACAGAAGAATTCTTCTTTTCTCCACAATATAACCAGAACAAGCCAAGTTTCAACAACACTTTTCATTTCCAGCCTTAAATACGCAAATGGACAAGAACTGATAAAAATAACCATGATAGCATCAGTAAAATTAATCAATCTACATACACATAAGTAGTTCATATAAGACTGATAATCAAAACCACATGAATATTGTATACACCTATATTATGAATATATATTGGGATTCAGGCAACCAACGAAGACATGATAATGGAACACGCTAACGGGGATAAATGTTCAAACTTGGAGCTGCTCGACTAAACCAACATAAAACTCGGAGAAACAATAAATCAAAATTAATTTGTGCAAGAAGAAACCGTTCTGCACTCGAGCACACAAAAGGTCACAACTTTGGAAGTTCTAATGCCACGATAACAACAAAAAAGAAACATTTTCGAAACAGCAAGAATAATGAACCCAAAAAGCATCCCTAATCGATCAGGAAAAAAACACCAATTCCAATCGAATCCTAAAAAAGGGGACAACTTGGAGCAACCCAGAAAAAAATTTTCAATTTTGGAATCGGCAGACAGGAAACAGTCCAGTAAATGACGAGGAATAAGAAAGCGTCTTGGATTCGTACTCGGCCTTTCTTCGACGGCGGAACCAACGGTGGTGGGAAGCTCTTCATTCTGCTGCTGCTGTCCTGGGCGAGAGTCTTCCTGGAGGGCCGAGCAACGGAAACGGGGGACGCGACGCCTGGACAAGGCAGGGAGACGGACGGGGAGGCTGGCGGCGGACCCAGCTGCGACCCGGGGGGCCGCGCACCGGCGGCGGGAAGGGCCGCATAGCTGCGGTTGGGAGATGAGAAGTGTGGTGCTGCTTCCCATCCCTTTCGTCTCGCAAAGATGGTGCTTTGAGGCTAATATTATCGCCGCCTATTTCTTCCTCTTGTTCTAATTTGTTTTTAGATTTTTTTGTATTGCTTGGTTTCACTTGCATCACATCTTATTCTCGTCCTTATTTTTGGTCATTCAACTTGCAAATGTCAAAAATTCAACTTGCAAATGTAAAAAGTATCTAAGAGAAAGATATGTAATGGAAAAAAGATGATCCATTAAAACACGCAGGCCGCCAGAGAATTCTGGATGAACAAATAAAATTTCTTTCTTTCGCCATTCGTTAATAGAATGTGAATATGTAAATACCAAAATTACAATAAATTTACTATTCAATTAGACTCAACCTATTCATAAGCATGTATAAGAATCCTTTGTCAAATTAATGAACAATCTATATCACCTCTAAGAAAAATTCATCTCACAGACTAAGGTCCAATAAGTGAGGTCATATCGATTTAAGTGTATATGTCGTCGTGTTATACCCTTTAACATCAATTATCATTAACATTTGTATCTAATACAATATGTTAAACATCATAGTTATGACATGTCAATCCATATAATAGCATCAATAACAATAATTAATATGCTAATATGAGCTCTTTACTCTATCTTGTTATAATTCAATATGTTAAACATCATAGTTTTGGTATGTTAAACACCATAGTTTTGGTATGTTAATCATATTAATAAGAATTTAAAGAAGGGGTACCCTATTTTAATAAGGTACATCATGACACCTACCGTATGAACCGTTAGTTTTGATATTTTATCAGTAAAAAATATTGATCTTAAATATATTATTTATTTTTAATCACACATCTCATATCCAACAATTCAGATACAGTGTATTCTATTTAAATAGGTACACATCTATTAAATCCTATTAATAAACATCAATAATAATAACCAATATTCTAACATTAGTACTTTATCCTATGACATGTTATAATAACAAGAACAATGATTATATAATTGCATTAATAATTTATGTATAAGTATTTTCTTTACACTTAACTTCTTGCTCATCAATCTTATCAATTATATACATTCTTTTTTGTTTGCATATCCATTAATCAATTGTATGAACGTCAATGATATTATGAGCCATCTAATGCTTTCATGTCAGTTGCATGTTCTTAACATGTATAAATTATGTTCTTAGCATTACAAATTGAAGATTTTTCCTTTGTGCCATCTTATTCGCTAGCATATGACCATTGAAAGTTCTTCCCCAAAGACTTTCATATTCGTTTCCATTTGGTCGTCTCGATTAATATATGATAATTTTACATTCTAATTCAATTAAGTAAATAATCAATTTATGTAAGCCATTAATCAATAATATATTGAAGAATTTTGAATATTCTCATCGCAATATGGCTAGTTAATTAGACCATGAGACGCATGCTTTCCTAGAAACTGGGCGAATCAAATCACACCCTCGCTTATGAGGACAATCTAATCTTTAATTTGGCGAACACAGTCAATAAGCTTCAATCAACAAGAACATAATCACAATGCAATGCTATATATTTTAACATATTTACCGTTATTCATGCAAATGATGCTTCTAAATTTAGTAGCAATCATTTCTATAATCAATACTAGAAGCACATAACATTCATCCATTCATAAATGAGCATTTGTAAAAAGCATTTTACATAGAAATTTGTCTATGGAGAGTAAAAGCATGCTTCATAAATATAATTTAATTAATGCAATTATAATTTAAAATTGATTAAATAAATGATACAATAATAAATAATTTGATATTAAGCAAAGTGAGCGAGCTGAACATAGCAATTGATCAACTTGAAATAACTAGTATTTTGTATTAGGTTGAAATTTCATATCTATCATCGATTGTTCATTTTGCAAACCGGTCAATCATTTTACAAAATGGTCGACCGTTTTAGGTCAAAATCTGACACTTGTTTTATTCTTGACTTCTAAAATTTGGGCATCTACACATATTTTTCATTGGTTTCTTTTATGTATCCTCACAAGTCCATTCCTAGGATATGATATATAACTTATGGACCTATATGTTATTGATTTAATGTAAGTGCTATCACCTTGAATGGTAGCATGATGCTACCCATTTTTCATAGCCATTAGATTCACGATCAAGGGATCAGGAGAAATCACACGGTTCAGAGAAAAAATTGCACGGTTCAGAAGCGGTTCAAGTGGATACATTGATTCAAGTGAGAGATACTAAACCGTAAGATTTTTTCCTCCTCCATTTCTCTCTCTTCGCTTCTATCAGCCTCCATGGTCCTTCTGACACTCGTGACTCTCTTTGCACGTTCTTTTCGACGCTCACGAAATGGCGTTCCCTCCTCATGCATCGCTACTCCTCCTTCTCATCGGAGATCTAGTGCTCCTCCTCATCTATGCGTGATCTGGTGCCCCTTCTCTTCATCTATGATACGATGCTCCTCCTCCTCATTTGCAATCCAATGCCCGCCCCTCCTCATCCACAATCCGCCATTACGGTTGTTGTCAACCTCCTATGTTGTTGTCGTTGCAACAGTTATTGTCGCCCTCCTCCGTCATTGTCATTGTTGCTACTGTCGTCGCCCTCCTCCTTCGTTGCTACCGTCGTCTGCTATGATTTTCATCCTCCATTGTTTCTGCCCCTCGCGCTACTGTTGTCATCTTTCGTTGTCATCACCATCGTTGTTACCATCCTCAGTTGCGGCTACTGTCGTCCTCCTCTATAGTCATCGCCGCTATTATCGTCCTCCATGCTCTCTCTCTCTCTCTCTCTCTCTCTCTCCCTTCCTTTTGGATTCTCTCTTCTCAAGTTTGCAATGGGTGATTTCTCTATTAATCACTATTTTTTTATTTATTCTCTTTGATAGTTTGAGGTCCGATGAAGTTGTTTTTATTTTTCTTATGATTCTTAATGTTATTTGTTGCAGATTATTTGATATATTTTGATCATTACTTGTGATGAACAATCCGAGTAAGTGGTAGTTCTTCCAAGTTTGGAATTTATGACTTCGACCTTGCCGCAGTTATTTTGATCATTACTTGTTGACATAGTGTCATTGTTCCCAAGTGATATACCAACATATTTGCAGCTAATTGCATTGACAGAGCATGGAATATTGGGCGAGGAGAATGAGAGAGCATAGGTACATTGTTGTTAACTTTATATTACCAAATGAACCATTTGATACTTGTCAATTCAGCATTTCTACAACCAAGTACATTTAAATTTTGTATTACTTCTTCAATGTGAATTTTCAAGTGCATTCCTTTGGGAGAAGAAAATTTTGCATATCCAATTTTAGAATGAATGAGGTCAAATGTGAATTGCTATTTGCAAATTTCTTTTCTTTTTTTTATTGAAGGGTTGCTAAATTATCTGTCACCTCCTCTCGAAAGAAGAATTATATGCAACCTGTCACATGTTGGACTCTTCTTTTAATTCCTGTGAAAAGATTTATATTTTAAGTAATAAAGCTTACCTATTTCATAAACATTTAGGTCAGATTTCTGATTTTTTTTTCAAAATAATCTTGATACCTTGTCTAGGGTAAAAGCAAACTGTCTTTAGAAGGATGATAGTTGAGATGTACAATCATCTAGTTCTATTCATACAAGCAGTATCAATGTTTAGTTGTTGATCTCACAAGGATATAAATTGTTTTATGGTCCAGACCTTATCCACTCTTGAAGCATTATCAATATTTCAATAAGAATATTTGGTGCAATGGAATTCAGTTTCATGATCCCTGAAATAGTTTGAATAACTAATTGTTCACTGCTACTGCCTTTCACTCTATTAATGCATCCTGCTAAACCAATGCAATAAACTCTTTCCACAAAGTAATCATTTTTAAGAAGCTAAAATATATTGTAAGTTCAAAAGCCACAAATAGTATCAATGACAATGGCTAAATAATATTGAATGTGGTGAAAATAATAGGGAAAAAAATAAGGATAGGGAAAAAAGATCAAGACAAGGAACTCTGAGAGAAAAAAGAGAATTTGATGTACTCGTTAAGCAATTATGAACATCAAATCGTTAAGCACTAGGTAAACATGCATTAGTAACATAAATATTTCACATAACATAACACTTATCAAAAAGTTAATGCTACAATCACAAAACAAAAGTTACAACCACAAAGTTAAATTGCAACCATCTCATGTCATATAAACATGACCAACATGACTACAAGAACAATTATAATGAGAAATTTACAAAATAAGTAAATCTCATTCCTTTAGATTCTAACTTCAACTTCTTGTTTAACTTCCAACCTATCGATCTTTTGCAATAATCCATTGATCACTTGAGTATATCGAGGTTGGAAGTTTGGACCCATCTATCTGAAGTACCTACATGCTCCTAGTTGATGCAAGATAAGAAAAAATATTGCATCTATTGTTTTAGATTAAAAGTTAATACCGAATAAAATTTCACAATCATATTTCTAAACTCACTCCATAAAATCGACAACTAGAAAGCCTGCGGCAGGGTTACGCTTGATCCAAGATGTTTTTTGTGACTACTTCTTGTCGGCAATGACATTTAGGCAAAATCATTTCGTATAAACCACAAGTTCCGTATATTAAAAAAACTATAAAAAAATCTATGACTTGTAAGTATTTATTTTAGTTTAGGATGAGAGAAATATAAACAACTAGAGTATTTATTTTAACCAATATGACAAGAACTTTCGAGATTTATTTTAATTCATGATAAGAGAAAACATAATGAGAATGCCCTCAAGTGATATTTCTAATGACAAATAAATCTTCAAGTAATACATCTATCTTAAATGTTAACAATAATGTCAAAATAATTGTGCTTCAGAATCTTCATTTTCTATATTGAATGAAAAACCTAAGGTTATCTAATGAAAGATCCATTACCCTTGAGAACACATTCTACTTAAGCTCTGAAAGTTAAATCTGACGACACCGGAGGATGGCAGCAGCAGTGCGATGATCAGCGACAGTGGAGGACGGCAATAGCGAAGGCTAGGGGTGTTCATCGGATTGGATTGATCTAATGAACTCGACGATCCGAAAATCAATCCAATCTTAATTGGATCGGTTCAGATTGTTGGTCGGGTCGGACCTGAACTAACTTGATCACAAATCGATCGCTAATGGATCAGGTACATATTTTAATTTTTCAAACCCGATCAACCCGACCCAAAACTCCATGACCCAAACTTTTATATATTTTTTATTAAATTTAAACCAATTTGCTATTGAAAAGAATTTTATATTACTTTAAAATTAAAATATATTAAAAAAATATATATCTTTGAAAAGTATTATAAACCTTTGGAAAAAATATGTTTATTCATTTTTTAAAAATATAATTAATATTAAATAGTTATATAAAAAGTAATTAAAAATAAGAAAAATTTTAATCAAGTAAATCGATGATCCAACTCGATCTTCATTCGATGACTAACTTGTCACTAACCCAACTCAACCCAACCCGATCAAAATTAGTCGGCTGGTTGAGTTTGATTGTGAATTGAGTTGGGTCAAACTAGACCCGTGAACACCTCTAACAAAGGCGGCGACACTAAAGGAGGACAACAACAACGGAGGAGGGCAACTGCGGCAGCAACGACGAAGGAGGGCGTCGACAATAGCTGCAGTGGCAACGGGGGAGGAGGTCGATGGCAGTAGGAGAGGTGGATTGCAGAGGAGGAGGAAGGGTCACCATATAGATGTGGAGGAATGACGGTGGATGAGGAGGTGAGCATTGTTTCGCAAGCGCCAGAAGGATTGTGCAAAGCGAGAGTCATGGGCGCCGAAAGAATCATGCAAAGAGAGAGTCGTCAGTCATGGGCGCCGAAAGGATCATGCAAAGAGAGAGTCGTGGGCGCCGAAAGGATCGTGGAGGCTGAGAGAAAAACACACACACACATATATATATATATATATATATATATATATATAATATAATATATATATATGTGTTCAATG
>LTAE01001608.1:0-16827 GCA_001647135.1 Pontederia paniculata | reverse complement strand
ATATATATATATATATATATATATATATAGAGAGAGAGAGAGAGAGAGAGAGAGAGAGAGAGGAGGGAAAACTACTAAACCGTGCAATTTCTCCTCATTCCTCAATCGTAAATATGATGACTACGAAAAAATGGTAGCATCTTGCTACCATTCAAGGTGATAGGGATGGAAGAGTACTAGATTTAATTGGGCATATACCATACAACAATATCAATTTCACCGTATGACAAAATTGACACCTTCCAAATCCGAAATCCATAACTCAATCAACATATATCCAAATTAATTGAAACCCATTCCATTTGAAATCATTCAAGCATCTATTAACACAATAAATAACAAGTCATAATCTAATCTTTGCTCTTTGATATAGATTTTACAACTCAATCACAATATAACTTGGAACAAATTGAAGTTCCGTGTTTTGACTATAACTTTCATAAATAACTCAAATTGAGATAAAATCACTTCTTCGTAAGCTAAACTTCAAAACCTATGTATCCGTATATAGTTTATAATTTTTGAACAACTATTATTCAAAATGGCATTCAGATAGAAGCTATGAAATGTGAACAGATTCAATGCAATTGTTTAATATCTCAAAACATAATTACTAATCCATACTTTTGATTCATAACTGCATGAAAAAACTATCCATAAATATGGAATCCAAATTTTAGAAGATAAGAATTGTAAATATCTCTCTATATATCTTTTAAATTTTCATTTAATATATCTCTCCACGTTAGCTCCAACGCCAACCTTTACCTTAACTTTTTTTTTTCCTTTTCTCTTCTTCATTAGAAGATATGAAAAGCTAAAATATTCTGGGCGGATTCAAGAGCCCACCAGAAATTAGTGGAAGAAGACAATATAAGGTTGTATGTGATTAGAGAATAAATGGTATAATAAGACTTTATTTTATTTTATTCTATCAAACATTCATAAAAATGATATGAGCAAAGTGCAAAGTTGATATTAAAAAAATTATTCCATGAAAATATTTTTTTAAGAAATATATTATTTTATTAATTTAGTGGAATAAACTATTTTTCTTCATGTGAATAGTATTGTCATTTTTATTCCGAATTATTCTATTCATCAATCAAATAAGCTCATAAGGTTTAGTTGGAAATTTAGCGGGGAACTAAATAGATTTTTAGGTGTGAATTTTTTAGTGGGTTTTTGGCATTCGTTTATAAGTCAATTGAGTGAGTAATGGAGCCCACAAAAATACTTTGTTTTTTTCATTTTCTTTTTGTTATTACATTCAACGTTTACAAAGACGAACGTTGCCTTCGAATATGTTTTTAATATAGTAAACTCATGGGGCGTTTAACTCATTTGGTTTAAAGAATTCAAGTAAAGTGCCACTTCATGTCTTTAGAAATTTTACATTTTTTTTTATTTTTTATTAATTTGAATTAGTTTGATAAATATGCATTACTTCATCCATCAATTTGATGTTTGATAAATAGTCAAATTAATCAAGTTTGGTTGGCACACCTAATTAACAGGAGTGTGTCCCGAGTTAAAAGACCGAAAGCTAGTAGCCCAAGTTCGAGCTCCGGAGTCGTCAAATTTGGCTAGAGAAATACCGTTCTATTTTTGTTCTCGACTCTGAATTAATCAGGTGCTAGTAGCCTGGAGACTCGGGCCCACATAGGTAATCCAAAAAAAAAAATTAATCAAATGAGAAAAAGTGAGATCTCTACGGCAGAAGGCGAAAATGACATTTCATACTCGTATATCTCTCAGGCAAAAGGCCACAAATGACAGTGCATTCGAGCACATACTAAAGATATATTCAGCTTCACTGTTCTGCATATAAAAGCTATAAGAAAAAAAAACAAGAAAATACCTTTTTGCGTAAAAAGAAATTGGCTATTTCCGTATTGAATTTGTGATCCATCCGTACAGAAAAGTCATGGACAAAGGGGTTCTTCATAATTGACATGGTCATCATTGTTATAAATTACAATTTATATAATCTTGTACATTCATTTGACATTGCAGTCGAAGATTGCCTCTTCTGAAGTTACATAGTCTTGCACCAGGAAGATCATGAGTTTGTCAAAGAGTAAAGTCCATTCACTAATCAAAGGGAATATCGACACAATTCAACATAAAGAAACCCTCACCACGGAGACAATGCCTCATGCTTATTGCTCCAACAAAATAAATTGACTGTATGACATGCTGCCCAACATATGTTAGCATAACACGACCAATTGAATGATAAAATAATTCAACTTGATGTTAGTAAAAATGATAATAAGACAGAAGTACTTTGTTTACTAGTGGGAGAATGAAAAGAATGAAGACACAGCCAATAGGAGTTTCATTAGGGTATATGAAACAAAATTGGGCAACACTGCAAGCACCTGGGCCAAGGAGTCAATTCAGAGTGTTGCAGTGACAGGAAGTTGGACGTTGGTACATGATGTGCAGTTTTCAACTTGAGAAATTCCAGCACCTGCTTCCAAGAAATCGTTTAATGCATGCATACCCAACCAGAATTCAGTGCATGTTATTTTGCTGTATCGGAAAGGAAAACATATGGGATATCCAAATTTAATCTTCTATGCCTTGATGTGCAGTTTTCAACTTGAGAAATTCCAGCACCTGCTTCCAAGAAATCGTTTAATGCATGCATACCTAACCAGAATTCAGTGCATGTTATTTTGCTGTATCGGAAAGGAAAACATATGGGATATCCAAATTTAATCTTCTATGTCTTGATAAAAGGTAGGGGATTTGCTGTTCTCAACTGCACATTGCGCTTTTATTTACATGGCTTGTAAAGAAAAAATGTTCATACCAGGCTCATAGTACAATTGCGCATGTTAGATCTTCACAATCTGGGCTTCCGCCAATGATAAAGTGAGATCCTCTCTTGATGAAGATCTTCGGCTTGAGAGTGTTGTTTGACCACGGAGAGGTTGCCACCCATTTCCGATCTGAATTTGACTTAAGTTACCAGAAGAATAACTGTGAGCAACACCCAAGGGAAATACACATGAGTCCGCAAGCTGAAGATTGCTGCCTCCCAAGCCATATCCCATGCCAAAAGGATGTTGTTGAGAACCACCTGTTGTGGGACTGAGGGGTGCCTTTGTCCTTCCATCACCTAAGGCAAAAGAACGCAAAAGGAGTAAGAATGGATAAAAATGCATCAACCATGGCTCTGAAAACTTATATATCCACATCCAGTGCCACTTGAAAATGATAATGGAAGTAACATGAGCAAGCAGGGTAAATAAATTGAAAAGATATGAAAGGATACATGGAAGTCCCTCTTATTTTCTCAGTTGGCAAGTAGCAGGTACATACAATGGTCATAGTCTTTTTTTTTTTGTTATTGAGGTTTAACTTTTAATAGAATTACAACCATCCAAATTGTGCACTAAAGAACTATCAAAAAAGTTAAGGTGGATGGCTGACAATACCACAAATCAGTATTATGTCTATATGTACATAGTATAAGAGTTAATAAAGTGGCTCCTGTAAATCCCTGTTGAATTTGTATTCAAATCAAAACAAGAATCATTTAATTTAATATCAAATTTAAATCATTAATATTTTCTAAGGAAAGATGACTATGAAATTTGGGTAGCCATATATATTGTGTTAAATCATTAACTATTAATGATTTTCAAAATCCAGAATACTACTAAATTTATAAACAACAGCCACCTATGAGATTGTGTTGTAAGTTATATTTAAAAGAATGAAAGACATAGTTATTTTAAGCGCATTTTCAATAATACGAGATTACATTTATAGTTTTAGTTACATTAGAAATTTCCAGATAAGTGTCTTATGTCACGATGTGTACCAAAAATGAGTCATTCAAATAATAAGGATCCAGTTAAATGTACAAAATACATAAATGTGTGCAGAAGGAAATACACAAGAAATTAGTTCATGATATATCGGACCAGGGAAGGGGGCCCAGAAAAATATACTAGGGGCAAAACTATATTATAAAAATAATAAAACATAAAATACCTAAAAAATATTAAAATTAGATATTAATTAATTTGGTTATCTATAGTCCAATTAGGATGGAGCCAAGTTTATATGTAATCTCAAAAATATAATAGTATGGTAAGAACAATGCGTACATGTTTCCCTCCTAGTACTGGACATCAATGATTATGCTCGAGGACAAGAAACCATTTAGATATCTAATTATTGTATAGGAATAGAATTTCTTTCAGCTTTTTAAGCTTCTTCTGAACTTGAGCAGGGTTATGTCATAATTTTTTATGAATAACACATAATCAAATTAGATCAGGGTTACATAGTTATTTAGAATAAAAGTTTAATGACCACAGATTATCTATTTTAACCATTCTATCCTAATGTATTTCTAGGCCCTGTCTTCAGGCTTAGACGTTAAAAAAATAAATGCACATTTGCGAATGTCACAAATGAAAATTCATGTGTCCTCTGAAATTTAGACCATATTATGATTCCAAAATTACAAGCTGACCAAAGCTAGAGCTACGAACACATCTTCATATAAGAATAAGACAAGCAGTTAGAAATCATAAGCAAATGCAAAATGTTATATGCATTACATTAATGTAACAAGAAATTCAAAGCATGCTAGAGATAAAAGTTGTAAATGTGGGAGACTATTGAAAGCTTACCAGAATTTACAGAACTCCGCCATGGGAACCTGAAAGATGCTGGGATGCTTCGGATAGAACTGGTGGAATTATTACTTCTGAAAAGTGGGAGGTAGAATCTCCGAGAAAATTTAGGAACCCAATTGCCAACACATAATAGTGCACAAAATAGCACTAGAACAGAGAGCAAAACCAGTATGAGAAGAATAGCTGGATGTATCTCTGTAGGCATAATCATATATCTTTGAAGATTGAGTCTGCCAGAAAATGCTTGTCCTGCCTCCAGCAATGCAACCCCCAAAGTCCAAGTTATGCTACCAGTGCCGATAGTCACCTGATTATCTTCAATATGTAATCCATCCCGTAGAAGTGATGCAATATATGGAGCCCTAAAACAATACTGTTCTATAAAAGGCTGAGGAATGACACTATTTTTTGCAACTTCCCATGTCAGTTTACAAAATGTTTGACCCATTTTAAGGACATCTTCAATGGAAGCCTCAGATGTCAAATTGAAAAATCTGAAAACCACAAAGAAACCAGACATAGCATAAAACTCTCCATGCGGTTGAGGTGAACCATCTCCCAGAGCACAAGGTCTTAATTTGCAATCGTATCCAAAACTTGTGTTAGACCATTCAGACAAATTGACTGTTACTTTTGCAAGCGCACTGCATTCCTCCCAATTAGGAGAACCATGCAGTTCAACAACTGTTCCAGAACTTCCTTTCCTCGTGGTTTTTCCACTAACCATAGGACTTCCTTCCAAATTGAAGGCAGCACAATGAGAACATGAATACTCTTCCTTGTATCCAGTATGTAAGCATGGATGTTTAAGCTCCAACTTACCAGTTCTTGTGGTGCCTGAGAACTTTTTAAGAAGGAAGGCAACTGATTTGTCAAATGCATCATTCAAGCCATACCCTGGCAAAGAGTATGCGCTAAGATGGTGGCTAGCAGATGCAATTTTTAAACTTATACTTGTGTCATCATTCATGGGTTTCTCAGTCTCAAACGTAACTTGTAAAGACGAACCACCCAGATCAAGAGAACCATACGTTCTGCTGGGTGGCAAGGCACCCAACATACCCAAATGATGATTAAGTGCTATCCACCCATAATAAGCTTCCTCCATTCCAGATATTATCTTAATCCAATCTCTATTACACAAGAATGCTGAATTCTTTAGGATTTCCCATGCTTTGTCCAGAAGCCACTGTGAATCAGGACTTGGTAGTCTCCGAACACCAGCTGTAGCATACAAGAAAAGAGATGTATTCTTATGAGCACGTCTTGGTATTTGTTTCTCAGCCCATTGAAGAAGTGGTTGCAATGCAGCCCTTAAACCAGTTTCATTGTGCACAAGCTTATCAAAACCAGGCTCAGTTTCCATACGACGATATGCACGGCCTCTCTTTGTGTGGGGTTTCAATCGAGGCTCTTCAGGTAATGATCTTAACACAATAGGCATACTTGTATGATCTTTATTTTGATCAACAGACCACATATAAACATAAACCCTAGTGCCAGTACTACCACAATCTAGGATGACATAGTATTCAGATGCTTCATGTGATGAATAAGTATGAAAAGCTCTGACAGATATTAAAACAAATGCTAATAATAAGAGAAATGCAGTAGTACATATGCTTGCCCTTATCCATTTCTTCCTCTTAGTGGGTGATGATGGAGGTGACTTCTCCTTTGAGAAGCTTGGAATGTCTCTTTGGAAAACACGAGTTTGCTTTGATCGTCCATAACTCCTATTTGTCTCAAGGTCAGCACTGTCCCATTGTTCCCCTTTAGTTACTGAATGCAGATCTTGGAGAGAAAATGAAAGTCGCATACTGATTTGTTTCTAGGAGTTTGAACAATATAGATAAACTCTGCCAGAAGATGATGAATCAACAATTGCCGATCTGTCAAAACAGTAAATTTGAAAGAAGTTATTGGCATCTGGGATTCCATTATGCCAAGACACTTCAAATTATGTCCACAGGAAGACATATGACAACTAACTATGAATATTTATCATAAATAAATCAATAGCAGTTCAAAAAATTCAACAAAAGGTAGCCATTAAAGGGTTTCTCTTTCCCTAAAAACAGGATTTCCCTTCTTGAGAAGATTTTTATCACTATAAACATGATATAGCATCAGTTGCTTTCCAATTGAACGCTTATAAGAAACATATACCTGTTCATTACCATAAAAAAAACCTGTTCATTGCAGGCGTATGAGGTAATATGATATCTAGGTTAGATAAACTCCTAAATCAATAAAAGATTGTAACAGAAAGTCATATAGAAATTGTCATGCAAATATATATTGCTAACAAAATATACAAATGAAAGACATCATACAGATAGCCTTCAGTTCTAAAATTTTCCGGGAAAACTCAATTTTGTTATGCAACTAAGTTTACAGGTAGGGTTATTGACAGGATGAACAAAATGACAACATACAAACTAAGGGACATAACTTTTGAAAATGCAACAACTTTTATGCTGTCAAAACTCAAACTGTCTGTTTCCCCTCAATGGAAAGGATAACAATTCAGACTAATAAGCCTAATTTAAGCATTTGATTCAAATATTAGATAATGCTAAATTATGTGAACACGTGCTAAGTCGACCAGAGAAAGTGTTATCTGTCTTTTGACTTCCTTGAGAATATCAAGTTTGAAATATCAGCTGACAAGATCATTTGAAGGCATACTAACATTGAAATGTGTTTTTGGTTCTTTCCTTAGAAGCTTGAAGCCTTGAAGGCTCAGTTGCAGAGGACAATTGTCCATCAACGATTAACGTTGGTGTCTCTTCAAGCATGTCAGATAAAATTCATGTCTTTCTTACTTTGACAAATTTTCGGTTAGATTTCTCATCAAAAAACAATAATATTTATCAAGGATACTTAATCGATTTTACCTTGAGAATTTATTCAGATACTAAGATATAAATCTAAAAGTTCTGAGATGGCCATCATCTGCTAGTATATATCTGTTCAATGTAAAGATCAAATCCTAATGCAGATGCTGCGGATTATTCATATACAGAAGGAACCAAGATACATGCAGCAACCCTCTCTGCTTTGGTCAAAAGCAAAAACAAATATTTTAGCAGCACCGAACCAAGCTTGAAATATTTTTCTTGCAAACATAACAAATATCATTGAATTTTCAGCACTATGTGTCAAATGGAAATCTTTCAAGAGGACCATCTAATGATCGATCAACCAAAGCAATAGATTTTGATATTGCTCATCTTTACAGAAACATTATGACTTTTTCATGATCTGGAACAAAATAGACCAAAAACTATGAACACAAAATGTGGTATAATTAAAAAGAAAACATGGAGACAAAATTAGTACCATTGTGCTTCATTTGATTCCTCCGCAGTTTAATACTTCTCTATACAACGCTATTTTTCCCTCCCTGAACTATGGTAGTCAATTTTGATTTCTTTTTTTAGCAAAAAAGGATCAATCAACTTTTAATTACAGATTGTGCTTCTCCATTCTTATTTAATCTAAGACTATATACTGTGAATATCCAGGAACATCTTAGTGTTGCTTACTACAATAGTTCGAACAATATGTAGATTGCCTTTCTACATATCCTCATTACAAATAGTAGCAATTTTCAGAAAGTACAACAACACGTGCAAGCTCATAGTTCTACAAATGTATGGCGATGCTAATCGGTGCAGTTTCTTAGTACCTTATGCACACCAGCTACTGTTGTTATTTACTACCTTGGGCAATTATCTTTGCCAAAGGCAAGGATTTGCATGTCAAGATAATTAAGAGGTATAAGGGCCTAATTCATAATGATCGCAGTCACTCAATCTAGGTATACTTAAATTAACGTGTTAGAAACAAGGCACATTATCATCTAAAGCACCCCCTAATGAAGCCGTAACTTCGACATGCAGCATCGTTATCAAACACCGACCAGAAAAGTCGCAGTCTTATATTGCAAAACAAGATTAAAACGTCACGAACGGATAATTTGAACGGATGGAACAACGAAATGCTAAAATTTGAACGGATTGCTCATCCCAAAATATCGTAAAAGACGCAATTAGACATATTCTACAGCCGAAATCGATGGCGAGCGCATGGATTCTAGCACTACAAGTAAGATGAACCACCAGATCCAACTGTAAACAGCTGAAACCGAAGTGAGGAAGAGCGCATCGGGGAGTGCAGAATATGATTAACTGATTACCTCTGATCTTATCCAAGTCGAACGCCTCGTGCGGCGACGGCGTCGCGGAACTTTCCGCCGGCGATCGAGGAAGGCAGAGTCAGCGATCGCCGGCGATGTCACCGGTGGGAAGGGAGGGAACGGAGGCCGAAACTTAGATCTGAGAATTAGGTTTTCCTGAGGGGGGTAAGAGACAGGAATTTGGAAAGGGCGAGGGGGAGGACGGCGGCGTTGGTCCGGCAAGGGAAACGGCCGGCGGCGGGGTAAAGGAAGTCTTTTGGGGTTTGCTTTCTTTATACTGCGTGCTAATAATAAACAAGTGGCGTGGTGGCTTATGAGTTATTATGATATAATAAAGCATGTTTTTTTTCGAGTGTTAAAAAAATAGTTCATTTTAAAAACAAATAGAACACGGAATGGCACTAAAATAAAGCTTATTAGTGGTTTAAAAAAACATTAATATAAGACTGGAAATCTTTTGTAACTTCCGCAATCTTTTGATTGGATTTTTTTTCTGCTTTCTAAAGTTATCATTAATGTGGAGGCATGTGGACTACGATCATGAAATATAAAAGAAAAATTAAAGAATTTGGAAAAGTTCCCCTACTAACAATCGGATTGAAACTTCTAAGTTACAAATATCTCTTCCTATTTTTAATATTAATCATCCGTATTAAAAGTAATTAATTACAAAAACCTCACTCATTCTTATTTCCTCAATTTTCTATTTAGAACTGTTATTTTATCCCTATGGAAAATTTTAAAAAACATTAAGGCTAATTAACTAAAAAACTAATGTGTGTGACGTAGAAAAGACACACACACCCAAGTTTAGAGTTTCAAGATGTGATGATAAACAAATACATTATATCAATAAGTCTTAAAAATTTTATCTAAGCACAGCTCTAGCCACAAGAGCATAGTTTTCCTTGAAGTATTTTAGAATCGAATTCACACAAAAATCAGACTTTCACAACTTAATTACTTATCCGACCATAATTCGATTGTGAGGAGGAAATTTCGTATAAGAAATGAGAATCGAATAAAAGAAACTAAATCAGATTAAAGAAATAGTGGATGCTATTTTTTATAATTTTCTTAACTTTTTAGATAAACTAAAGAGCTCCACAACAGGAGGAGAAAGATGAGTTTCATGCAATGGGTGATAAACTCCTGGACACATGATATGTTAGAGAACTTGTTGTTATTTGTTGAACCCTAAGATCAATCTAGGATCGAGATGGGTGCACACTGATACGATTCTACTGCCTTCGTAGATCAAGTCCTTTAGGTTAACCCTATAAGCCATATGAGTGACTTTTGAACACCCAACAATTTCTATATATTCATCCCTTTCAAAAACCCATGTTAGACTCCTTAGTCATCACGGGATCGAATCAGCTTCTGCAGTACCCCTCAGCTAGACTGAGTGAATCAGTATGCTACACTTCTCAAAACCCTACTCCTCTCTCGGATCATAGTAGTGCCTTGCAATATAATCCATCCCCTCGGATGAACATTGTAGCAAGATGTATACAGATTCACTTCATGAACAGAAATTATAAATGAATTTGATCTTAGCAAACCAAAAACAATAAAGTGAAAAGTCGAAATTAGAAATGCATTAAAGGTAAACGAGTTCAACAAGCAACTGGAGTCCTTTAACACTCGTGTGTCATGGCTAATGATTTTAGCCAATGAAAGTCATTACACGAAAGCTTAAGCTCATCAAAGAGGAAACATTCAAAAATTACAACAACTGAAACTCAAAAGCACATATGATTCAACCTCCCTTCCTCTCCTTCGTCGCCAAAAAACTCTATGTTAATCACCGCTTGATCCTGCTTTCATGTATCACCTCACAGAATTCTTCCCGCCCCTCCAAAATGGTTGTCACTTTCCTCTCGGATGTGCCAACCTCTTCCACCTTTGTCTCTCTCCTCCTTTTATACTTTAGCTATCCTCCAATGATCAATCTCCACATGTCTTCTGCCACTTCCTGCAAGAAATGCTTAGGAATGTGGCGGAGTAATCTCCAAAAAGAGGCGATTACAGTTTTATCTTCTAGCATCCTTTGGCTGGTAGCGGTGTCAAGGTGTGAATATGTATATAGGTTTCCTCAACTTCGAAATGTGTCAAAATATGGACTGACCCCTATCATGTCCCTGCAGGAAAAATAAGTGTAATACTTCATAATTCAGTTTAAATACTTTAGGGTGTGAAAAGATACATAGCCAGGAAATTTTGAAAAGATGTAAAAGTCGTGAAAATATATGATGATGTGCAACATAAAGGTATAAAATCTATGGTAAGAATGTGACTTCAAAACTGAAATTTAGGGTTAAATTTCTTGTCATCATAATTTCTCCAAACTTGAGCTTTTGTTTGTCCGCAAGAAAAGAGTTAGAAATTTAAGGCGAAGAGAGCAATTTCAAAACAACCACAAGATGAGTATATGACAATAAACACACCCTACCAAATTTGAATCCTTGGTCATACTACAAAATTTTAGCCAATTAAAATTACCTCCTAAGACCACTGAAACTCAGGCTTAAGTGTAGCTCGAGGCTAAAAAACCAGGTAATACGTGCTCCCAATCGCTCCTCTCAGTCCTAAAATATCTGAATCACAATTATCATGATGATGGTTCACTTATGTGTTACTAACACATACTCTTATATTTTTTGTTCTTTATGTATCATTCTATTTGTCCAATCAAGGTGTGAAATCAAAAAAGACAATTCTCCTCAACATATCATCGCTTTTCTTCCTCGAATACTAAGCTTGGATGCTAAGGGTGCTCAAAGGAGCATAAACTTAGATTTCTTCAAATGAAGGATCAGAGGAGTAGTTATTTAGGTAGGAGCAGTCAAGTCCTTACAACACCATCTCACCGGTTCTTCCTATAATATTAAGATGGGGTGTTCAGGATGTGACTCGGTCACACAGTCTTGGCTTCAAGGTGTGAAGTCAGCAGAGTGGTTATTTCAAAGAAAAAGAAAATACATCTAAGCAAAGAAAATGATACATGAAGATAAACACTAAAAAGGAGATTCTTTTTCCTCTTTTTTCAATCTTTTCTCTTTTTCTCTCTTTTTTTACTTTGTGAACCATTCATAAGAGCAGAGATTCAGGGCCTGGGTAACTGTGTACAGGTATTTCTTCAAATGAAGGATAAGAGGAGTAGTTATTTAGGTAGGAGCAGTCAAGTCCTTACAACACCATCCCACCGGTTCTTCCTAGAATACTAAGATAGGGGTGTTCAGGATGTGACTCGATCACACAATCTTGGTTTCAAGGTGTGAAGTCAGCAGAGTGGTTATTTCAAAGAAAAAGAAAATACATCTAAGCAAAGAAAATGATACATGAAGATAAACACTAGAAAGGAGACTCTTTTTCCTCTTTTTTCAATATTTTCTTTTTTCTCTCTTTTTTTACTTTGTGAACCATTCAGAAGAGCAGAGATTCAGGGCCTTGAGGGTAATTGTGTACAGATACCATTATGGTTACCGAAGGATTTTGGTCTTACTCTATGGGTTAGTTTCTTTTTTTTAGGGTGACCGGGGAGACTTGTGATCTAGTATGGTTGTGATGATTGTCATATATTCATAGTGCCTTCTAACTCTAAGCTGAGTATAAATTCAAAGCCAGCAAAGGAGTACAATGATCACAAGGAGCATGCATGCTATATAGAAGAAAAAAAATCATACTACATAATAGACCAGGTCAACTACACACAAAAGATGGCAGACATACACAAAGGTTGAATCAAAGGTGTAAATATGTAAGTCATACCATTGACTTCCCCAAACTTAAATTCAACACCGTCCTCAATGAGGAAGAGGACTGCATCAAGAGTTTGCAGCGAGGGGGTGGTGAGCTAGGGCTAGCCTCGCTAACTCCAACATTGTGGCAATTGACTACAGGAGGCTTTGGTGTTGCACTAGTTGGGTCCTCATCAGATTGTTTTCCTTCCTTAGTTTGACATTGTTCGCCATGATAATCTTTAGAATAGCATTTTGCTTTGTCATCTGAGCTGCATACATGCCTATCGTGGGAGGAGGTTGAGGGTCTTTCGGGGGGTGTCGTTGCAGCAGGACTTGATTTCTTTTTCTTACTCTTAGCAGTAACCGCAGCAGTGGCAAGACTGTGGAATCGCTTCCTTGTCTTCCCTTTTGCTAAGAGTTTGAGACCGGAAGCACCATCAGCTATAGCTGGTGAGATGGTCAGCTGATGAGTCATCCTCCAGCACCCAATTTTTTCTCCTTTGTGCTAGTGGTTCGGTTGGGGCAAGTAGTTTGATGTTGGTATTATGATTTAAAGTCAAGATTGTAAGTTGTTAACGTCTAGGGAAGAGCATTCTGCCAGGCGGCATGTGATATCCATGATATCATTTATATGATATTATAAATATTAATTGTGTATTCATGTGGTTAATATCTACTATGATATATGTGTTAAAGTATGTATTCTAGTTTCAGTTTTCATATGCTAAAAAATTAGGGAAATTTAACTAAGGCATGAAAATATAATTTTTGAAAAGTTTAGAATTTGGAAAATTAAAGTCCCGGTAATTGTTTCTATATGTTAAAGTGTACTAAATATGATTTTTAATAAATTTTATGAAGAATTTTAGTTAGGTTAAATGAAGGTGCAAAATAAAAAAATCTATAAAATCGTCAATTTTGTTTTTCGGACCAAAATTTAGATTTTGATACCTTTGAAATTTATTTTTATAAATATTTTCTTTGAATCCAAATGGGGGTAGTTTCTTATTTACATGTAATATCTTAAGTAAATGGAACTTAAATGGCATTACATGTAAATAATATCAACCTGATGCCCAAAAGGACTCCATCTCTTGGCCGATCCTAAGTCGGTAACTCAAGAGGATAAGAAGTAATATGTCACTTATTTTCACCTGTTTACCCCCTAACACCTCTCATATCCGAAACTTAGAAAAGAAGATACCATAGCTACACCCTTTGAAAAGAAACTCATATTAAGAAAAGAATTTAGGGTTTCAACCATAAGGTAAGTAGCTAACTCCTTTTCTATGGATTACTCTCTAAATTTCAGTTGAACAAGTTGTTTTCTGGTTATTATTTACCCTCGTATCCTATCAATTTCTACTATTTGTGGAGCATAACAAACCTAACTTGCCCAAGAGTACAACACATTCTAGTTGAAATCAAATTTACAACTGAAACTTCTTAAATATTGATTATTACCTTCGACTCCTCCAAAAATTATAAAACTCCTTTTGTTATATCCCCTTGGAGTCTATTTTTCATAGGGTTTGGAATTTAATAATTTTAATTATATATTAGAAGTTATGAGTAAATGATTAGGACCAACTCTTGATGTTTTCTGAAATGTTGGTCTGAATTGTAAACTATATAATAAATAGTATACATATAAGGAGTTCATGATAATTTTATGTCACATATTAATAGAAGTATACTTTCGGATCCAATTAGAACTACAATCATATGCTATGTAAATTGAAGTATAATGTTTTTATATTGTACATTACACTGTCTGTCAGGATTCTGAAATGACCAAGAATATAGGAAAATCTCTGAATTTTCTGAGACCTTCCTAGAAAAGATAACACTTTGACCTTTATGTGAGTTCATCCTCTGGGAGATATTTTCATTTAAAATTAGAATGGCTTGATTCTAGTAAGTATTGCATGAGTTATGAATGTCATCATTCAATTTGTGAGAACATAAAAATGTACCAAAACAATGTTATTTTGTTGAATTTTCTATGATCATTACATAACAATTTAGAAGAAGATATTTATATGGATTATACTTCTAAGAGCCTAGGTTTTGGTAAATTTTGTATTATCTAAATATGTTGTGTTTCTTAATTGTTATGAATTTTATAACTGACTTCACTCAATCTGTCAAGCGCAAAGCTGTTAGCAAATTGATGTTTTGAAATCTATGACATGAAATCCTTAGCGATGTAATTGTACTTTTATATGGATGGCAAATGCTTTGGGACAAGATGTATATAGATTCGTCAAATGAATGAATCACTAACGCTATCATATGTGATATGTTTTATAATAATATAGACATGTGAAAGGATCACGCATTTGCATTCTATTCATGCATTTGCATTTTCTCTGTCGGGATGTGTGAAATTCCTCGAAAGGAATGATATGTATGTTTCCTCGACAGGGATGATATGATACTCTAAGGGGTGATATGATACCTCTAGCCAGTTGATGATATGATATGTTGCATACATGATTGCACAAGTGCATGACATATTACATGATAGATATCATATGGACATGTGATATGTTGATCATAATACATGTTTCATTTTATCTGATATGATACTATGATAATTGATATATGAAAATATTTATATTATTTTCCTTAAAATGAGTAGACGATAAGCCATAGACTATGAGTTTTCTACTTACTGAGCAGTGATTTGCTCATAATATGGTTTTCAATAATTTTTAGATCAGTAAACCAGTGTTGTGGCCGTGCTTGGTGATCCTTTGAGGGATTGAAGCACTTTTTGGATGAGGTATAAATGAGACTTAGGTCTTTATTTTGGTCATTTCATGATGATTTATGTCTCTTCGTGATGTATAGCTTTTGTATTAGGATGTTATATGTTAAGAAAAAGTTGTATAATGTACAAATGTGAAATTATGTGAATTTGCTCTGAGATTAATATATTTATTGCCTGTGTTATGGTTATATTGTGATAATATCATGTGATATATCAAATGAATTATGACACGCTTCCGCCATATTGTATTCGATTGATTGTAATAGGTCGCGGCTTACGAATCAAACCAAGGTTTGAACCGGGGTCGTGATAGTTATGATATAAGAGCAATATGTCATTTTCATTATTTAAAGATGCATTGTTATGTCTAGGATGACATAGCTATGCCTAGATTGGTCTACTGATCTATAGGCTTGTCATATGTGTTTAGATTGTCCTTGTGGAATTATATAGCCATTAGGGACATTTTTATATTTTTTTTTAACTCAATATATGTACTTTGATTGAATTTCTAGGATCATGAGGATAAGAGGAGAAACTTCGACTCAGGATCAGGGCTCGGGTCAAGAACAGGGCTCGGATCAAAATCAAAGTTTGTTGCAGGATCCTCTACTTGAGGGTGTCCTCAAAGCTTTGGCGGAATGAGTAATATAATGAGAATGCAAATGACATAGAATAATAGAAACAATGAAGTTAGAGTGGAGTAACCTGAAACCAATCGAAAGTGCAACATTGAGTAATTTAGAAAACTTGAGCCTCCTTCGTCTAAGGGCATTGGCGACCCAACTAAAGCTGAGGTTTGGATAACAAAGTTGGAAAAGATATTTGTTGCTTTATGTTGTGACGAGAAGGATAAAATTATCTTTGCTTAGTTTATGTTAGAAGGTAATGCTGAACATTGGTGGAAGACAACTAAGTCTAGGATTTTGGTTAACAATCCTATTTTAACTTGAAAAAAGTTTGTGGAGGTCTTCTTTAGGAAATATTTTTCAAATTGTGCACAAGATTAGAAAGTAATGGACTTACTCAAACTTAAGCAGGGAAGCATGTCTGTTGATCAATATGAAGCCAAATTTGTTGAACTATATAGGTTTACACCACATCTAGTGGCTGATGATGCTGAGAGAGCCAAAAAAGTTTGAGAAAGGACTGAAGCCTGCTATCAGAAATAAACTCGCAACATTAAAGTTGAGAATCTATGATGAAGTCTATGAAAGAGCTCAACTAGTGGAAAATGATATCCAAATATTTCACTCAGAACAAGAACAAAGAAATAAAGAGAGGGGTTCATCGTCTCAACATTTGAAACCTAGACGTTTTGATTTCAAGAAGAAGGAGAGAAATGATACACCAGTTTGTAAACAACAACTGTCACTCTACAATCAGAATTGTGAAAAATGTGGTAGGAAACATGAAAGGTTTCCCTGTCATAAAGAT